>JAODLL010015131.1:0-28026 GCA_026546735.1 Forbesichthys agassizii | reverse complement strand
TTCTGGCTCCTTCCCCCACAGCGAGGTGACGTTCCACGTCCCCAGAGCCAGCTTCTGCTGCCCGGGTCTGGTCCGTCAAGGCCCCTGACTTTCATTGCTACCCATGTGGCAGCGCACCCGACACCATGGTTCCTCCCACGAGTGGTGGGCCCATAGGATGGAGATGGAGGCGCACGTAGCTTTTTCGGGCTGTGACCGACTGGGCTCCGTGGCCAGCCCAGCCACCAGGCACTCGCCGGCGAGCCCTCCCTCTAGGCCTGGCTCCAGACGGGGCCCTGGGCTTCCTCCGGGCAGGGTAACTCCTTCTCGTAATGAGTTCTTTTATGGGGGTCTTCTGAACCATTCTTAGTCTGGCCCCTCCCCTGAGACCACTTTGCCATGGGAGACCCTACCAGGAGCACAAGGATCCAGACAACACAGCCCTCAGGTTCATAGGGGCACCCTAACCTCCACCACGAAAAGGTGATGGTTCCCCGAGAGGAAAAAATTTATAATCATGTGTCAAAATAAACATATTTAGTAATATCTAATATATATTTTCAAACATGGATTAACAGGATGAGTAAGAATGCTAACAACATAAGACAAACATTGGATTGATCAAACATTAAATGGGCAAACATAAATTAATTTATTTTCAAATTACAGTAGACCAACATCCTGACATCATCAGCATCACGCCCAACACGGTAGCGCCTCTGCTTTTCAGCAGCGTTAGTGGTTTTGAAGAACTCTATAGAAATCAAATTAACATTGTAAAATGTGTTTAGCATGTTCTGAACATGATTTACACCCAATTGTGTTAATATTTTGTTAATAATCCTATCCAAGTAGTGCAACTTTACCTCTACCAGGCAATAATAAAAAAATGCAATTTACATTATATAAAATACACATAATATATTATAAATATGTAGAGTATGCTAAATAAAATACATTTATTTTTACTATAAATATAATAGAGTTTCCCTTCTTAATAAACTGAATACAATGCAAACCTGTTACTCTAATTATGGTAACAGGGTTGCAAGTAACAGGGTTGCGAATAATTTGTCACAACCTGGCTCCAAAGCAGGATTTAATCGGATTAGAAGATGTTACATTCATAAACGGAGTCAATAGCTGTCCAGTCAAAAAAGCCTTAGCTAGATTCAATCCCTTTGTGTGAGTGGAGAGCAGGCAGGTCTTTATAGCCACCAGAGCCAGGGTGCCCAGGTGGGTGGCATCTGGGCAGCCCCGCCCCTCCACTTCCTGGATAGGGAGTTTGTGCAATAAATAGGAACACAAACAAAGTGGTGCAGACTACACACAACAACATCTTAGCCATAGCAATGCATTTTCAATGTGGGACAGAACCCTACTAAAAAATCCAGCATTGCTGGTCACCAGCATAAGGTATGTTTTGCATGTTGGAACCAGCATGGAATGCTGGTTTGCTGGTACCCCGGCATCCTATGCTGGTGGCTGGTGTACTGGTATAGCAGCCAGACCAGCACTACCACATCACTAACCAGTATGAACCAGCCTGGACCAGCACTACACCAGCACTAACCAGTATGAACCAGCCTGGACCAGCACTAACCAGTTCAACAATTCATGCTGGATTGTTTTAGCAGGGAGCTTCTGCTTCTGAGGAGATGTGTTTATGTTTTGATTGATTTGAATTTAGCAAGCGTTGAGATTTATTTACTATAGGCTACCTTCAAGAAGAGTAAGTGCCAACCAATTGCAAAAAATCACATCACACATAGTCAACCGGTCACTAGGGATATTATTACCCAGCCAATTGAGAAATAGTTAAGAGAAAATATGTCTCCAAATCTAAATATTTCAGATGTTATTTTCCGTAACCTATTGTTTGACTGCTAATTGAACCACAGTCCTTAAGCAAGAAGCATTTATCTAGAGTGACGTTAATTAATAATAATTTTTCCTTGGCACTTTACAAGTAGGCCTGTACTGGAATCCGCAATGCGGTTGAATCAGGACAGGGTGTATTCTATTGCTCAAATCGTTGTTCTGACCTTCTTGGCCTCTGTGAGGTGTGGGCTTGCTTCAGCGATATCTGTGAGTGGGTGAGTGTTGTTGGGGGTGTGGTTCATGGAACTCATGGGGTTTGGGACAGGTGCATATAATTGTGATTAATCACCTGTCTCTGTATGTAAGCAGCCAATGAGAGAAGAGTGGGGAGTGATGAATGACAAAGTGAAATCCTACTGCTATGCTGGAAGAAGCTCTAAGCAATGCTGATTAGAACTGTGAAACTTTATTAATAAATGTGCACACACAAGGCACCTTCTTTCTCTTGGGGATTACCTTACTCCTGACAAAACAGGGCAGCGTAAGAACACATCCAGCTACCCAAAATCATCAATCAATTTGTAATTCTATCTCGCTGACCGTGTCTGTGTTTTGTCTTGGCGAGAAGGCCCCAGTTGTCGCCAGGCAGATGTCTGGGTTGGAACGATGAGTGGTGGAAGGACATTCCTTCCATCTGGTCCGGCCGTTGCGGATTACAGGAATAAAATACTGAGAACACTGTAGAACACGACTCCCTTTTCAATAGTGCTAGCAGAGTAATGAAATGTTTCTCCTGCACCTGCAGGTCTTTTCTTTTCCTAAAACGTCCGCAAAAAAACCCTTGAGCAATAATCATTTGAGGAATTTCATTTTGCCTGGGCTAAATCGCAGGGAATGTTTTCCTTGCACCCGGGAAGCGAACTCTGTCCTGGCAGAGTGGGGGCGAATTAATCCTGTGTTTTAGCGTGAGGAATGATTAGACGTCAAGTGAAACAGAAATGTCAAAACAGTCTGCACAGGGTGTACTGTAGATTTTGGAGGGTGATAAAAGAAAGATGTCTTTCTTTTGGACCTTGGTGTGATTTGATGGTTATTGTCCAGATTTTTGCTTGGTGAAGTAGGCTGCAGCTTGCCATCCACTGCAAATTATACATTCTATGATTCAAACTAGATGTAGCTATAGAATACAGTCAAACCCAATCTAGATGTAGCTACTTCAAACTAGATGTAGCTATAGAATACAGTTAAATCCAAACCTCCTGTGTTGCTATACTAGCTAGACGGCAGACATAAAGGCAGACATTTCTCTTTTGCACATTCGCTTGCGCCCTTTAAATATTAGCTATCTTCTGCCAAAAGACTGACTAAATATTAATAGCAGAACTCACCAAATCCAAAGCACATTTGTTTAGGTCAAGACAGAGCACAGCGTCCATTAAACATTGTAGAGAAATTATCCAACATCAGGCAGTGTGAGGAAAAGAGAGCAGTTAGAGATAAACTAAACAGACGGTGTTAGGTTATAACCTGAATAACAAGATCATGAAGTGAGAGGTTAATCATTTAAACGTGGGGTAGGTTGTGTATTGTCCAGACACTTCGGCAGGAAGTAAGGAGTCTACGGCTTGCCAACCTTACAGTTGGGATGATTTGTGACTGTAGGCTATAGCAAAGAGTATGCTGGTGAGGTCAGAAAAGTAAAAAGTAAATATACAGTATTTAATGGCTCTACAGACTGCTAGAACTATACCTACTTAGTGAGTCTCCCAACTAATCAGAATATGTCCCTGTCCTCTGAGATCACCAATATATACATTTATACTTCATTAACTATAGGTTAAAAAGTTTGAATAATGACACTTTTGTGACATTTCTTGTCTATACATGTTATTGAGTCTATCAGTGTTAAATGAAAGTTGGGGTGTGAGTTGAAGACGTCTCGGACAGGGGCCTGCCCGAGACGTTCCCAGTTCAACCCATAGGACGGAGAGGGAGGCGCCCCGTTGCTTTTTTGGGCTGTGTCCAGCTGGGCTCTGTGGCAAACCCAGCCACCAGGTGCTCGCCGGCGAGCCCTCCCTCTGGGCCTGGCTCCAGACGGGGGCCCCGGGCTTCCTGTGGGCAGGGCAACTCCTTCTCTTTTAAAGTTCTTCATGGGGGTCTTCTGAACCATTCTTAGTCTGGCCCATCCCCTGAGACCACTTTGCATTGGGAGACCCTACGAGGAGCACCACGCTCCACACAACACAGCCCTCAAGTTCATAGGGGCCCCCAAACCTCTCCACTACAATATAGTGATGGTTCCCAGAGAGGGTTTTGCAATTCAGCAAAAAAGGACACTCAATAGCACATGTGAAATTGGGTTTTGGCAATGTCACATGTGCTATTGAGTGTTCTATGTTGCTGAATCAAAAGTATAGTACATACTGGCACTAAATTCCACAAACTGTGAATGAGGATAGAGCAATAACATAAAATAGACGTTGATAAAGTTACCAGCTCTCCTAATTAAGCACTGTGCCGTTTGCCCTAGTTTTCCCATACCTGCATAGTCTGTTTCTCCCCTTCTGTGACAATGTGAGTTTCAGTTATATGACATGAAATCTATTAAATCTATTACATCCAAATAAAAGTGTTAAATAATTTGTAGTAAGCCAATTTCTTTTGAATGTAAAGCTAAGCATGACCTTTCTAGGGATCTGATTTGGAGACCTGCTATGATTTAAGCATTACTCTGGTGTACCATTGTGTCAGAATGAAAAGAATGTTCTGTTTCTGGTGGAAAAGCTGCTCATGTGGATTAATCAACAGCTCTGGCTTTGATCTCTGACTCACTCTAAGCGACTTTAGAAAAAAATGTCTAAATTACCAACATTGTGTTCCAAAGTGCTTAATAGGTTTCGGGTTTGTAATGTAGATGGCTTATGTCCCAATCCCATGCTTGGGCAGAATCCTTACTTTGTTGCTAATTTAGGTTCTAGTCTTACTTATGCCTAATGTACCCAGTGACTGAGAGATATAGGATTATTTCTCCTCTTATAGACTGGTTTAGGGCATGTGTGATTGTGACAATTGATCAACTTGGTAAACAAAAGATGACTAATAGGTCTACTAAGGGAATGTTTTCTCCCACAACCCACCATTTGGCTTCTGTCACAGACTTTCAGATCCATTTTCCCAACAATTCCTATAATTTGTTAAATTATCTGTGTTTCATCTTAAACATGAATTGAGGAGCAGCATTTCTAGGTTGGACATTAACAACATTCAGCAGCGACTAACCACCTAGCCCCACATGTGCCACACAAACACAAATACACATGCAGTATCAGGATGACCCAGTTCTGTGTGGCTAGGCATGCTAGTTTGTTTACTGCGGGAACACTTTGGGTTTTGGAACCCAACCCCATGTGACATTGTAGCCATGTCAACACATCAACATGCTTTGTGTTAGCATGTCTGCATATCTGAGGGCTCTATGTTGAACTTCCTCTGGGGATTCACATATATAAGGTTCTTGACTATTTCCCAAAGAGGGGTCAGAATGAATCTTTACATAACAGCCATGCTTAGCTATGTTTTCACTACACTGCATAGGTCTGTGTGTGTGTGCATGCACATGTGCGTGCGTGCATGTGTTTTGTTGGGCTAGCCCATTTCTGTGGGAAGCAACAAGCCGTCTGCACTAGTGGTTGCGTAACGAGTACATCTAACCCACCAATACACAGAAATGAAACAGCGGGACCTGGCTTTCTGGAACGCTGTGTACATCATGTGAGGCCACAGCATTGAACTTTTATGTTTGTTGACTGGACAAGAATACAATTATATTACGTACATACATGACATCTTACGTGGGTTGAGAAGCACTGTCCTACTTTCCATTGGGAGGAATTTGTTCATTTTCTTTTAACGTTTAAAATTAGTTTAACATTTTTACGTTAAAATTAACTATTTTTAAAATTGAGCCACAGCACAATGGCAGCATTTGCATGTTTACTATAAGCTTACATGGAAGCAATAATATAATATGTTTATTGTGTATGTGGACTTGGGACAGTCACAGAAATCCACCATCATAAAGTACTTTGAGCGGCTTGTCAAGGTGTGCATCAATGTCTCCCTGCCTACCACACTGGTCCCCTTAGGCAGAAGAGGTCTGTAGCTGACCTCCACACCCTCTCCCATCTGGATAGAGGAACACCTATTCAATGTTTGTCGGCTACAGTTCAGCATTCAACATTGTGTCCTCCAAGTTGTCCTCAAGCTCAAGGACCCAGACCTTAAAGGTATGGTCAGTCATACTTGAAAACTAAACAACAGGACTCTGGCTGCTTACATGTTTTGTAAATCTGTAAAATTAGCAGGCTATGCTTGCAGATTAAAATAAATGTTTATTTATAAATGAGTTGCCTATGTGACATAGTGCTAAACGGACGAGGATGAGAAAAAAACAATCATTCAAGATTAATTCAATCAAGATCATTCTTATAGATTGTGTAAAGCAAATACAGAGATTTACTTGGACATACTTTATATATGTTAGAAATCCATTCCTTTAAACATTAGAACACACTGTTCATTATGTAGTATTGTATTGTAGAGTTAGACGGTTAAACTGTATTTCATCATTTCTATGTTCAGGATTTTTCGGGAGGGCCAGAAATGGGGGACGATATACATAGCTGGTCCGCCAATTTGCTTACCCCTCCCTATAACACCACTAGGATATAAAAGCATGGAGAGCATTCAAATTAGATCAGTATTTATCCTGCTCTATTGCAAGTTATTAGATTACATTTACCGCCTTCAACAGCCTTCAATTCCATAGCTAAATCACTTACTGTCCTTTAACAGCCCACAGTATGATAGCTTTGGCTTTATTGCCGAAATAAGCACACAATGTGGTAAAGAGTCAATGTGCATTATTTGAAACCTAATGGTATTTAGTAGCCTAGCCAACCTGCTAACACCCGACTGCCAAATCGAGTCGGAATTCTTGTGTTCAAATCAACATCCAAATAATACAACTGTCTTTATGTAGTCCAATACTCTTTCAAAAAGAAAATATAAACCACATATCCAAACAAAAAAAATTCTAATACAACAAGCTATAGGCTAGTTTAACTTGGCAAGAGCATATCACAGCATCTGCAGGTGTCATTCCATCAAAGTGATCTGCTAATAAGTAGTTTGTTAAAAAATGGTTTCTGCCCACGAGCGCACACACAGCCTTATATTATAACCAATCTAATCATTTTTACCAGTATACATTTATTTAAAGTGAAAACACAACTCAGAAAATGCACGTCTACATGTTCCAATCAATGTTTGGCAGAGCCGCGGTATGGAGTTTACCGTAGAACACACAATGGGTGTGGTTACAGCGTCTTCTGCTGACACACAGTGGTTGAGAACAGATAATGATGGTTATATTTTCACACCTTTGAAACTTGAAGACTGTTTTATTCATTCAAATTTGGCTGGGTGGTTAATACTAACGTTTTCTGTGGTGTGACGAACTCAAAACACAAATTTATGTCTGCTTTAGAAAATCTTAAAAATACAAAAAATGTGGGGGTTTTAAATATTTTCTCAGTTTTCTCATTTATCCATTGATAGATGTCAGTCCAAAGTTTTTTGACCACTTGCAATCACAAAGTGTTTATCAGTTTCTATTTCAGTATCACAAAAAGTACATTTGTTACAATCAAAATTAATCCTTAATTTCAAACATTCCTTAAATAGCATTTATAGTTTTAAAATGAACCTCTTTTACTTTAAAAATTATAAGGGAAAAGATTGGTTCCAATTTTACATATTTTGTTAACATCATATGCATACATTCCAGTCCTCTTTACAGGATTTGGAAACAATTCCATTAAGGCGATTTTAGAACTTTATTATAGCAGTTTGAGTCCAAAAACATACAATTAGGGATTTTAATATTACTTAACTTAGGCATGATACATTTTTAAAATAAACATCCTTTAACCATAATAATTCATGCTAGATGTATTGCTTGAATTGTAGTTTAATAGCTATTTTGTTAACAATCAATGTCATATTTCTGCTTAAATGTATTATGGTTTAAAATATTTCCATACCCATCTACTAAGTGAAATAGACAATATTCCTTTATTCATCCAATCATCATAATATACAGATTTTCTCTTAAATAAGATATATACCTATTATTCCACAATGCAATGTTGTGTGGTGTAAAGTTGTGCTTGTACACCATTTACCAATACAGCAACACATATAACCAATAACATTAGGTTTCTCAATGGGCGACTCATTTGTATGTAAATTGCTACATTTCAGCAGCCATAATATATACAACTGGACTTGCAGGATACCTTGCCTGATCCTGTATTTAACAGCAAATGTCTTTGTTGTACCAAAAGGGAAGGACACTTAACTAGTAATCCCATAGGCTAACATTGAAATGTTGTCAATAAAGTTTTGACCAAAACCTAGAAATTTGCCATCATCTTGAATTTATTCCTCTTAGTCTAAATGTCAATACTAATCTAATAGTTTTTTGTATAAATCTTAAAAAAACAAAAAAAAAACAACGTTTGCGTTTCACTTATAAATTGAGATGAAACACAGACTAGGTAGCATATGCCTACTATGGGTTTACTAGATTTTGGAGGCAGCCTCAAGTGGCCATTCAAGGAACTACAGATTTGGGCACTTCCGCATGTGATTAATATCTGAGCACTGGAGGTTCCCGCTACAGACGTCATTCATAGCCTATTTCGTTTCACTGTGGTTTCTAAAAGTACGTAGGCCTAGCTACTACATTTGTTTTATCTAAATCGGTAGCCTTAAAAACTGAAAAGGAAAACAATTTGACGGGGCATTTGTCCTCCCTCTGAAGGGTTAACGCGGGGTTCCCTGAGTTTAGGTCCACTGCTGTAAACGGGGCGGAGCGATGGGGAGTTTTCCTCAGTGTGTGTGTGTGTGTGTGTGTGCGTGTGTGTGCGCGCAAGGGAGTCAGATGGCGAAAGTGAAGTGTGCAATCAGTGTGTTGGACTGCGCTCGGGGACAACGACACCGATAGTTTGGGCACAGGTTCTCTAGTGTTGCCAGTAACTTCCCATCTACGACTGTCGAAGCGCGTAGCCGCCGCGCCTCCCGGTGTCATTTGACTTGCGTTCTCTGCCGTTCCCGAGGTGAGTTTTCTATTTCTGTAGGACTAGTAATAATAACTTTGTTTAGTAAGCGACACGCCCTGCCTACACACAACTGCCGTTGTATAGTAAATTGCGTGTTTGCCGAAGAATAAAGTCTTGATCAGAATGACAGAGTCTGATGTCAAGAAAGAATGTGTGAGAGCTGGCAGGGGGTTGTGATGGAGGGGTCGATCCAGTTTTACACGTCAAACCCCATCATCATATCTTTATCAGTGGGAGCCAAAAAAATATATAGCTCCAGAAAATGTACACTATCAGTAACTGCATTGCTACATAACTATTAAAAATTCACACAGTTGCCACTGTCAGCAGCTCTGAATTCAGAATACGCATTGCACTTTGCTGTAATAAAATGATCTTTGCACGAATATTTATTTCTCTAGCTTGCATTCTTTTTCTGCCTTTCCATTTCTCCAAATGCAAGAAATGCCCATTAGCTGTTACATAATGTAGGCTAATCGTCCTGCAGTCTAAAGCACAAGTCTGTTACAGTGTGCATCTCACTCAGAGGTTGGAATTGTGAGGTGCACAATAAATGATAAAGTAATGACATATCTCTGTGGACATCTGCTCACCTCTGTAAAAATGTAGATATGTTCAAACCAACACACACACTACTGACATTATTAAGTTGGCACAAGTACCACCACACACATCTCTCTGTGAACCGTATAGATGAATTGCTGTCAATATCTGCAGACACAAACACAAATGTCAGCAAATGTCACACTGTACATGTGATCAGCCATGCTTTGGCTTTTAAGTCGGAATGGTCACACAGATATGAGCACACACGGTCAAATCTGAAGAACAGAAAAATAGCCCATAGGTCTAATACAAAAACTGTTGCTGCTGCAATGTGTATTTATCACCAATTATTAGGCAGAACCACACACACCCTCTTCCTCCCTTTTCCTCTCTTTTTCCTTCTCGCTCTCTCAGTCAGCAGAACAATCTAAAGATAGCAGCGGCCTGCTGGAAATGGTAATTAGAGAGAGAGAGAGAGAGAGTGGGAAGAGAGTGAGAAGAGGTAAAGGAGCAACAGATTGAAAGGAAGAGGGAAGGCGGAATATTGTTTAAAACATCTGATATCTGTTATGTAATGACGTGTACAATGGAGACATACAGGGAGAGGTGCTGTTTTGTTTACTGAGTGAGACCCACCTATGGCAGCACACACTACCAAAGCCAACGTGATAATAGTTAATGTTGTCTTATTGTGACGTGGCGTGTGGATTGCTTCCACAGTCAAAACAACACCTTCTGCTAAGACACACACTAGCTATAGTTAGCTAGCTCTAATTGGCAACATGATTAACATGAAAAGTCTTCAGACATTTGTTTTTTGCGTTGGTGCTAATTCTCACATAGCTATTATTATTATTATTATTATTATTATTATTACACGTGTGTTTGTGGTCTGTGGTTTGTTTATGTTCCTCCTTATGTTATCTAGTCCAAAATATGTGATAATTGAATGTCCAAGCCTTTGTCAACACACGTGTGCGCGCACACACACACACACACACACACACACACACAGTTTCCAGCACACTGTTTTGTCTCTTAACCGTAGTTTAGACGTTAGCTGATGCTTCAACATAAGAAGAATGAGATGGGCTTTATTTCTACTTTTCTGAGACTCTCTCTCTCTCTCTACCTCTGTCATTGGTTGCTCTCCTGAGGAACACTTCTTATGTGCTGAAACAGTGCAGTCTTAACTCTGCAGGCTCTCCCTGTTCTTTCTCAAGAGGGCACGATTAGGTTGCCTTTAGGTGTGTCCAGTTAGATACTAGGTGCACAGCCACTGTCTGTTGTCTTGCAGGGTGTGTGTGTGTCACACCGTTGGAGGAGGGTGAGAGAGCACTATGGCTTTAGCAGGATGCCCTGATTACTTCCTGCACTCCAACTACCAGGTAAATGCCATCCTATTCTCTGGTGTGTTATGTTAGGGCTGGGCGGTATGGACCAAAAATCATATACCGGTACTTTTAGGCTGAATACAGTACACAATAGGGGTGTACCGGTTCTGAAACAAAGACTGAAACTGCGATACAAACATCCACGGTTTCGTGCCGCGGTTCCGGAAGACAGAAACGCGGTCCAAAAACGCACACACAGACACACACCCAACCTGCTAAAGGTGCAGCCTGTTGAACTCTCATATACATTGCTACTGAAATGCATGTGTGGGCGGCAACAAGAACAGTGTTCTTGTTTGTCTGAGAAGCTGGTGCTAGAATGCAAATGAATGTTTTTTCTAGTTTTCCATCTAGTAGCAGAAAGTATATAATAAAGAAGACTATTCTACAGAAGGAATGGCCAAAAAAAATTCTCAGATTATACCGCTCAAAGTAAAAATATAAATAAAACTGCGAACCGAACCGTTAATTTGGTGAACTGTTAGACAAGTGTATTTTCTACAAAATGGGTTAAATGTTCAGTTGTATGTCAAAGCCAAATATGTTTGCAAGCACTTTTATTAAAAGACTCAAAATCAAACAATTACAGGCTTTCCTCTCCTAACAAAACACATCTGTGCCAACAGAACATAAACAACTAGTTCCTAACGACTATAACTTCCCAGTCGTTAAATAGAAATATTTTACTTAGACAAGTCAAAACACTCAAACAGTCCAAATTGACCACAATCTATAAAGCTAAACAAGCGTTACCAAGCGAGTGTTAGGAGGATTCTCACTTTAAATTGATTCTGCAAGATTATACTTTTGCAACGGCTGTCTGTTGAAAGCATTTAAACGTGTTAGCTAAATTAATTGTAGTTCTACATGGTTAAATCCAAAGTAGAGAAGTTGTGAATATTGCTGCTATAGCGATTGCTTACTCTGTTTAATATTAATTTGATTAGCTAGTAATATTAGTTAGTCTATGTATGTATCTGTGTCAGAGACGGAAGATTGAGCATGTGACTTAGTATCAACTCTCTCATTGGCTACTGCACAACACTGCCCTTCAAAAGTCCCCTCTTAGTCAACTTGTGGGAGAGGGGTTAGTAGGCCCACATGTATGACATTTCTCTGATGTGACCCTTGCCATTCGGAATGCATTGAATCACAACAGTCCCTACTCCACTCCGCATGTCAACTGAGCGTGAATACCCCCAGAAAATGTCCCATTATTTTTCTCCATTTACTTTTTGTAAAATCCTTAAAGAGTTTAAGTCACCCAGCTTCAATGTCATATGGTGCTCATCAGAAGCTCCGCCCCACACATTGGAAACGCCTTGCGTATCTTAGGGATTTGTTCTTGTGTGCAGTCTGCACCACTTTGTGTTCCTATTTACAGAGCCAGGGCTGTGTAGAAGTACCAGAGTATATTTTGGGCACACAGAGCACTAAGCACTAGCATAATGCGAGAAGATATTTGGTGAATTTGACATCTTACAGATCTAACAATCGCAGGTTCTACCTTTTAAATTGCTAGTCTGCTTGGAGGCATACAGTAATGTGACCTTGGCACAACAAACCTACTTCCACTGTGTAACTTTCAGAGTAGAAAGAATGAAATTATTCATATCCTCCAGTGGGAAGCTAAGATATATATGAGAGAGAGAGAGAACAAAACAAACAAAGCCGAAAGCGTGTCTTTTTTGTTGTCCAACAGGTCTGATTGCGTGGGCTTGTTAATGTCTTAAGGCTGTTCTTGTGACGTGTAGCTTTTCCAAAGCTCCCATGACCAGGTGGAATGGCTGCTGCCCAAGCATGGTGGCCACAGCTGGTACTACGTTTGCCCATAGGCAGCCCATAGAAAACGAGCACCACTAAAATTAATATGAATTAGGTGTGTTGCAATATACTGGTTTTGAAAACAGTAATATTTTTATAATGAAAAATGTACATCATGTTAATACATATTATAATATTGTGTAAATGATCCAGCATATGCATGTTCATTAAGTGTTATTTTATTTTTCTGTACAATAATGGTTATAGATGCTTTTACCACTCAACCCACTTGTATTGTGTATTGGCAAAGTGATTACAATCAAATGTTTGAGTGTAATACATATTTTGAACTTAAAATAAACGGTTTTAATGGTGAATTTGACTTATTTTTCAAAGTTTCTATGTATTTCAATTTATTCTGAATAATTTTGGCTATGATAATCCTGTAGGCCTAGTGAGGATCTGATATTGTGACAGATCTATGATCATAGCTTGAACTCTTTTCAAAATGTTAATTCTTGCGCTTTCTTTTCTCATAACGTCATTATTATAGGACACGAGCATGGCTTTGCGAACACTTGATGGACTAACCAGATATACTAATAAGCAGAGTTTTAATTGGGTCGGAGCCAAAAACACTGAAGAGAGTTGACCTGTGGCCTGTGACCTTTAACATTGTTACAAATCGATTGTGTTTTGCTGCTGCTTAGTCACACATAGTCTAGATACAGTCGATGGATGCAGTACACTGAGAAAAATAAACGGCGCAAACGTTGAAGATTAGTAGTTTTTGGAAGACATTTCTATAAACGTAGCAAACGCTTATTCAACACAATCCAAGTGATGACGCCCAAGTAAACAAAGTTAAGAAGCTTGCAGTGGGCGCTCTTGAGAGAAGAGCTGGAGAAGACAGCCAACTGTCAGCCAGTCATGGCAACATGTATGAAATAATGTAATTGATGTATTAAATTATAATTAAAAAATAATTTAAATAAGTTACATTTAGTTAAATTTTGAAGTTGCTATAGACATGTTTCCCGTAGAGTAGCATCAGCTTAACACACAAAAAAAATAGCCTACATCATACCCTATGACCTTCCATTCCTGAAAATAAGGGCTCCCCCACAAACAAAATAAATGTGAACACTGACTAGGCACAGAAGACACTGCATGTTTTCTTTGACATCCAAAACGTTAGCCTGGCGTCACCCGACTATTGCCCTCAGAGATAATAGTCTGGAAACCCTGTTTGATTTAGCGTTTGCACAGCCACCCTGGTGTCCCAATCAGGGTGGCTCAGTGCAATGATGTTGTAGAGCTAGATGATGCGATGCAGACAGTTTGGTTAAAGGCTGTCCAATTGTTTCAAGATTAATCAGAGGTCTACGCCCAGTAGGAGGCGACTGCGGACACTTCCCAATGGAGCATGTACATACACTATTCAAAAAGTGCATTTTGGGTCTGATTACACCAGGCTACCAAAACATTGCATTGGGGACAAGCTCCAGCCAGCACTTTCACAATGAATGAATCACTTCCATTTTAACTCTAAGTGCTGTTTGCATCTTCAAAGCTGGCCAGAAATGGGCCCCAATCAGATTCCAGTGAGTGGTTTTGCTCTTTGGAACGGCAGTAAATGGTGAATAGAGTTGTGTAAGGTATAATTAGTACACCGTAGTCACAAATCTGTTAATTTATTAGTCACTAATGTCATGAATTGTCCATTCGTCACCTATTGCACTCCAGACCATTATATAAAGATTATTTCCAAATTATTGTGAAATCAAATAACAATTTTAGGGGGTGTAATTGATTTCCTGTTGTCAATGTGGGCCTAGGACGCCCACATGTCTCCTGTGCCCAGTTAGTTGGGCAGTGGGTTACAGCATTGATCTCTGCAAGCATGCAGCATGGTCCACATCTCCCTTGTCAAGCAGACCTCTTTTGTTCAATATGCCTCTATACTGTATATATAATGCTATGCATGTGTGTGCGTGCTTGTGGAACTTGGACCTAATCCAGAGATGTTTCGACAGAAGCAGTCAGCATTTTCCATAGCTGTTCTCTCTGTGCGTGTGTGTATGTGTTTTTCTTCAGAGCTCAGCTGAGTCCTGAATGCAAGTGTGGTGTTTCCTTGCAAAATGTCAGTAATATCCAGACTTTTATAAGATAACCCTGCAGCAAAGCGACATCCAAAAGCGTCCTCCATGTGTCAATGCCGTCTAATTTGACATGAGTGTTATGTACATGTCCAGACATACAGGACGGACCAAGACTGTAATAATGTATACAATTTACATTATTATGATCAGACTGTTACAGAACACTGTATAGACATGACGATTAAGATAGTTAAAGATGTTTGTGGCTGTTTGGAAGTGAGTAATGTGTGCTAATGTGCCTTCACTTGCTGGGGCTACTTTCTTTACACAACATTAGAACAGCAGAGCCCATAGGAAGAAGGTGAACCACTTTTCTGTTCTTATTGTTTATATTCTTTGAGGTCAGAGGTCACTGACTGCATGCAGCAGCTGCTGTGGAAACAGGCATGCTCCATCTTGTTGTGTGTGTGTGCTTTTTAGGAAGCAAAGCCTTTGTCCTGAGAGAGAGTGTATGGAAACGGTGTTCTCCTGGGCCGGGCCTATAGGGTGAGAGCATAATGGTAACTATGAAACCATTAGCTTTCGCATGTTGACTAATCTTTTTTCTGAAGTGCATCTGGAAAGTATTCAGTGCTTCACTTTTTCCACATTTTGTTATGTTACAGCCTTATATCAAAATTGCTTTAAATATTTTTAAATTCTACACACAATACCCCATAATGACAAAGTGATCAAGTTTGTTTGAATTTTTTGCTATCTTATTTAAAATAATAAATCATATGTAAATACTATAAGTATTCACAGCCTTTGGGCAATACTTTTGTTGAAGCATCTTTGGCAGCAATTACAGCCTAAAGTATTTTTGAGTATGATGCTACACGCTTGGCACACCTAGTTTTGGGCAGTTTCTCACATTCTTCTTTGCAGGACGTCTCAAGCTCCATCAGGTTGGATGGGGAGCCTCTGAGCACAGCCATTTTCATATATCTCCAGAGATTTTTGGGTTAAAGTATGCTCTCTGGCTGGGCCACTTGAGGACATTCACAAAGTTGTCCCGAACCCACTCCTTTGTTATCTGGGCTGTGTGCTTAGGGTCGTTGTCCTGATAGAAGATGAACCTTCACCCCAGTCTGAGGTCCAGAGCGCTTTGGAGCAAGTTTTTATAAAGGATGTAATCTTTCCCTCGATCCTGACTAGTCTCCCAGTTCCTGCCACTGAAAAACATCCCCACAGCATAATGCGGCCACCACCATGCTTCACAGTAGGGATGGTATTGGCAAGGTGATGAGCGGTGCCTGGTTTCTTCCAGACATGGCGCTTGGAATTCAGGCAGATTGAACTATTTGGCCTAGGATGCTCTAGGAAGAGTCCTGGTGGTTCCAAACTTCTTCCATTTATGGATGATGGAGGCCACTGTGCTCATTGGGACCTTCAATGCTGCAGAAATCTTTCTGGAGCCTTCACCAGATTTGTGCCTCAATACAACCTGTCTCAGATGTCTACAGACAATTCCTTGGACTTCATGACTTGGTTTGTGGTATGACATGCACTGTAACTTTGGTACATACGTACCTTTCCAAATCATGTCCAATCAACTGAATTTGCCACAGGTGAACTCCAATCAGGTTGTAGAAACATCTCAAGGATGATCAGTGGTCAGATGATCAAGGTTGTAACATAACGATATGGAAAAAGTAAGGCGCTGTGAATACTTTCCGAATGCACTGTATAACCACTGCTAGACAGGACAAGTTTATATATATATATATATATATATATATATATATATATATAAACAAACTGTAGCTATAGGGTCCATTAATGATAAGTTTACCTGTTTATGGCCAATACATGATTGCCTCACATTTACCAATTCTCAGACACATTCATACATTACATACGTTATGTAATGCATTTTATTGTCTTGCTTAATGCTGCTGCTGTGATATGCTGGTGTTTTCCGTTTGTATTTGATGCTACTATTTTACTTTTTAAGTCTCACCAGTTACTATAGTCATTGAAACCCTTTAGTCAGGCTCATTACGATCAAGGTAGCTAGCACTTTACAGCATATAGATGAGCCTGATTTGGCAGAGCAGTGATTATCCTTTCTTGTTTAACCAATAAAAGTAACAAAACAACTTGCCTTGCGGACACCCTGAAAATAATTTTGTGGACCCTGCAGTAGAAGAGGTCTCGTGGAGGCATGCAGACTGCAGACTCCACCGTCAGCCCACAGGCCCTGGCAGCTATGTGGCCTTCCCTGGAAAGCCATTGGCCGCTTCTTCCCGGAGCTATAAATCTTGCTCTGGGCATTTATGGATGTTTTTGGATCACAGAAGGGAGCTGTGTGTGTGTGTGTGTGTATGAGTGCGCATGAGTATGGCTGGTCCTCTGGCTGCAAGCAGTTCCTGGAAGTGACGCTTCCGCGTTCTCCTTTTTCCTGGAAAAGTAAAGATTGAAAATTTGTTTGGCATTTGTTTCTCTCAGTGCTCCGATGCGGAGCTGTTTCAAATTAGACATTGTGTGAGATGTTAACTCCCCAAATGTGAGTGTGCCTTGTAGAAAAATGATGGATTTGTTTTACCAAT
Organism: Forbesichthys agassizii; assembly: GCA_026546735.1. NCBI lineage: Eukaryota > Metazoa > Chordata > Actinopteri > Percopsiformes > Amblyopsidae > Forbesichthys > Forbesichthys agassizii. The sequence goes on along the minus strand of JAODLL010015131.1, from coordinate 10,645 downwards.
GTATGTTGTAAGCTTCACTAATGTGACTTGGCCACTAGATTAGCTTCCACAATAGAGAGATGGGGTCACATGAGTTTATAACTGTAAAAGTGAACTTCATTCACTGGAGTTACAATCCCAAGCAGACAGACAGATGTGTTTGGCTAGTGTGTGCGCTTCTTTATGAAGGTGAATTATTTTAACACATTCTTTTCTGTCAGTAATGCACATTACCAGGGCATAGTACTATACTGGACTCCATTACATAGGCTGGCGTAGCCTGACCGTATGGCACTGGTACTAGCTGCAGGATGAAAAAAGCCAACTGCGTTGGGCCACTTATCTTGAATATCTGGTGTTCAGTGTCGACTTTCCTGAGCCACTCTGTTGGCATCTTTCTCAGGGGCTGGATCCTTCCGGTATGGCTGGCAGTAGACCCTTGGGGTTCCAGGTTCAGCGTGTAACACAGGGATCTGACCTGGTCTGACAGTTGCATGATAAGGTATATAGGTCTTTGAACATAACCGCTAATGGCCATTGTCTTTGACAGGAAACGGTGGAACGCACGTCTCCTCGCAGGCCAGAGTCGGTCCCACGCCCTACTGGCCTCAACGCATCACATCATCATGGTAAATCTGCTGTGTCTGCTCTCCTGCTGAGATGGCTGTGCCCTCTCCGTGCCAGAAATAAGTGGTCAGGCATTTGGTGCCTGAACCGTGGCCATCAGTCCACGCCGCCTAGATGTGCTGAAAGCTGAAGTCCTACCAGTTGAACACACACACCACATGTACATGCTGTGCATAGTTTACGGAGGCTGTATTGAAAAACTACAAGCGCACAAAGCTCTGCTTGCATATTTGTCTTCGAAATCATGTTGCCTACTTCCGTGACAGATGGAGAGGTGTTTGTGGTGCTTCTAGACAGATCGCTTTCGTCCGCAGCGTGCCGCTTTGATCTTTGTAGTGGCATCCTGATGACGTATCTGAGCATCAGTATGGAACTCCTAAATTCAAAAGCTTTTGTCATAAATGTTAATGCTACTTCTGTACATTTCAACCAAACGTCCTTGCACACGAGTGGGCTACCCGTCTTCATCTCGCACAGTTGGAATGTTTAAAATCTGGAAACTGAAATACGCTGATACGGTGTTGTCCTCATCTTGGAGAAAACGTCAGCTAGTGTCGTATTAGCTGGATTTTTCTCTACACGGTTGACAAGAGCTTTTGCATTGAGGGGTTCCAGAATGATATTTGTGGACAAGTGTAATTGGAGCTTGTGGGATCAGGACGGTCTCACGAGGCTACAGCTAACATGCCGCATTCCCAGAAACCACCGTGCTATCGGGGAAGATGTGGGAAAACCAATACGTGACACAGAGGTTGTAAATATCCTCGACATCTTTTCTCGAGAGTATTTTGTGGGCTGGGGGTGGGCGTCAGCCTGTCTGCTGGCCAAGGGGCTATTGTAAATATGGGGCGACGGACGCTAGTGTATACTGTGGGCTTGTAGGTCAGCCTAACACTTTATGGTAACTAGGCCAGAGGTCTCTGGACATGCAGAGAGTTGGGAGAGGCATGCACATTCTATACTAACATGGCCAGTCACGGTGCAGGGAATGGCCACAAAGTGATGCTATGGGAGGGTTTCTCCACAGACATGTTGAGGGCACTCATCTCAAGCTATTGGATGTGTAGCCATTCTTACCTAGCAAAGTTATTGGTTAGTTATGGGCATTACATTAAAGGCAAATATACTGTATGTCTTCCAGGCGGATAAACTATTCATTACATTGTTTACATACTGTAAATGTAAACAAAACACTATAATAATAAAAACGCTGATCCAGAACCTACTAACAAGATGTGTGAAGTAGCCTAATGCTGAAGTTTATATAGTATATAGCTAAACTAACAACAATATTGCAATACTGTATCACTAGAGCAAACCCTCTTCTCTGTTTCTGGTTGGCTAAAGCTGACATAAATGCACTGCCTCCCACCTAATCAGCCTCTTGGTGTCTTCAGTCAAACACAGTGACCTGACTCCTCTTCCACTCTGCCCGGGCAGTGCAGTCTCAAACGCCATGCGTTTCTACAGCTGGCCTCAGGTTACATTAGCTGCTTTCACTCCCATGAACCCAATAAGTAAAGTCAGGTGTATGCCTCCCTCAGAGGGTGTGGTGTTTCACAAAGCAAAAGACACCCCCTGTACCTATTCTCCCATTGGAAATCTGCTGTAGTGTAAACAGTGTTTCACATTTTGGGGATATTAATCAAAACCCTGTGTAGTGATATAGTTTCTGCTAGAGGTACATTGACCAAATTATTGAGATATTTTGTAATTTTCTGTTTTATATTATTTTATTAAATTGTTCCAGCCTAAAATGTCTAATTTCAGCCTAAATATTTTGCTAAGGTTAATGTTAGCCAGCCAAATATAATTAGAGTTTTTGTCCAAAACAGCTATCCAAGAGGGGACTCATTTCCAGAGTGTGCCCCTGCTGGGCAAACTTATCATTGCACAGCACACATCTTCTCAATTGGTCAACAATGTCAGATGACTTGCTAGCATTTCAGTCTGGTGTGGAGCATCATTAAGTGAGCAGAATTAAAATAGCAAATGTTGCAGATGCTTTAAATGTAATGCAACGTGGCTTAGAGTGATAGTGTTAAGGAGTAGGCAGGTCAGACATATTGACCAGTGACGTTTACAGGTACAGCTATGCCGGGAAACTGGATCAAATATAATAAAATGTATACATTTGCTCACATACCGTATTCAATGTCTGTTCAGTGCTTCCATGCCATGTTCGACTAATTTCTTTTTCCAGAGGTACCTTCAACAGTTAATACAGTGTAGGTTGTTGCTAGATGGAGATGGAGCTCACAGCAGTGAAATGAATACACAGCCTACCCCAGCCAACATACACACACACACACACACACACTCTCCTGCAGTGTTCTCTCTTTTTCTGTCCTGCACATGTACTCATCACTTGACCTGGCATTCTAGACTAAGCTGTGTGTGTGTGTCAAGTGGATTAACCCCTTCTTTGTGGTTGTGTGGGTGTGTCCGGGTGTAGTACATTTCTAAATTGCCCTCTAGTCATGTTCCGGCCACCAGTATGACCGGTACCACCATTCCCTGAAGAATGTTTGGAATTCTGTCCAGGTGGGGTGGGATATATTGCACACTGCCTAACCTGACTTCCTAAATATATTTCAGACCCTAACCCCTCTCACTAAAATGCATTTACAATATGCACTGTGTACACTGGATAGCACAGTATAATTACTATTCTAAGTATATGTTTTTGAAATGTTGTTGATGGGGCCCATATTCCTCCACCATTATGGTTCGTAATACAGTGGGCCAAATAATAAACAGAAAAAGACTAGTCCTACACTGTTTGATTTAACTTGGTGACACCTAGGGGATGATTTGCAGTCTTAGATAATGCAAATGCCATTTAATCTCAGTCCCTCCTGTCCTCCCTACAGATGACGATGTTGATCTGGAGCAGCTGGTTAACGACATGAGCTCCTCCCTGGACAGTGTGTACTCCACTTGTGGCGCGCACACAGACACGGCCTTGCTGCTGCACACCGCCCCCGGTCAGGCCGGCCACGGCCCCACCCACCGGCGCCTCCCGCCCACCGCAGCAACACACAGGCCGTTGCGCTCCCAGCCCGTGCACATCCAGGCCGTGAGGTGAGCTTGAACGTTATGTTGTTGTTATGTTGTTGACATGAGCCCCCTGAATAAGTTGTCCACTTAAAGGACCCATTCCATGAAAACCTCTTTCTAGTTGTTTTTGGAAGTAGCAATGTCGATGTGACACGGATAAGTAGTAAGCCTTTCAAAGTGGACTGTTAGCTTCCTGGTCTGTATTGGCTAAAATAGGGAGAGGGGCATGCACACTTTCGAAAGGGTAACTGAATTCGGCAGGACACAGAATTAGGCGTAACACCTTTCCTACACAGGGCTGTGTGACCAAGCTGCTGCTGTGTTGTTGACACAAACAACAATGAACTACATTCTGCCGCCTGTATCCTTTACTGTAGTCTGGAACCAGGCGGAATTCATACACAATATTAACACCTTGAAAACACTGCTGAAATTAAACTATATGTGGTCCAAAACCCATAAAACTATGCTCAAACCGCGTTTGAGTAGCCTGCACCGGTATTAGCAACAAAACAGTCGTAGCCTCACATCAACACAACTACGTGGGGGTGGGGTGGGCAGTGACTTGTTAAATTTAAAGCAACAGTCACTGAAATCAGACCGTTATCTAAAGAGTTGTTGTATGATGTGCTATTCCACATAAACTGGTATTTTCACCTAAGCTTGTCAACTACATTGCATTGAGAAGTGAAGGAACTGTCAACGAGTGAAAAGGAGCATGAAATTACTCTTTTAAGTACATTTGACTGGGTTAATACTATTCTCACTAATTTGAATTATCTTTTTTATTATTAAATATTTTCTAAAGAGTTCATCTGACATTTTGTTTTTAAATGTGTAATATTTACTTGCATTTATAGAAGACATTACTTTTTATCCAGTGACAAATAACATTTTCAGTGCAATAAAGCAAATTATCCAAACACATGTATAGAAACCGAATAAAGATTTCAGTTTTAAATAGCTCTTCAATATATATTCATATATATATTATGTATTCACACAGGTACATACACAGCACATACAGTACAGCATGTACACATTTACATGATCAGTTCGTGTACACACATAGTTAGCAAAGATTTGATTGATGCGATGCTCACTGGGTAGATATAGTTGTATGGACATTATGTGTTTTTTACTATAAGCCTTACTTTGAGCTTGGCGAAGCTCCCTGCTGCTGCGATGCAGTGGTCGTCATGTCGCGTGTGCTTGTCGCCCTCTGTAGGCGTCTGCAGGAAGAGCAGCACCTGCGCCCGTTCTCCCTCCCTGCTATTCCCAATCCCTTCCCAGAGCTGTGCAGTCCAGCTGGCTCCCCGGTCCTTAGCCCCATCCAGACCTCAGACAACCACGTAAGCACCTGTCCAATGGATGTGCCCACTGGATGCATGTAATGTGTTCAATATGTCCAATGTAATGCTCTTCGTCGCTCAATAAGTGAAACGTTGCCTAGATGCACAAATCGTCAATGAAGTGTGTGTGTGTGAAAAATCTTAGCTGCCTATGTTTTGTCCTTGTGTTGACAACCTTCCCTTCCCTGTTGACCCTGGGTTATCTGACTCTGTGTGTGTTATGGAAACACACACACACACACAGAGGTGGGGGTGTTTTGTATCGGAGGGAGGTAAGTGGTATCCTGTGCTATGACGCAGTTTTCCAAGAGGAGAATTCCGGAGTGTTGCTGGGAACGTCGACGGGTCGGATGTCTCTGAACCTTTCAGATCCGTTGGCATTCTCCGGGCCTTTGGACTTCTAGCCCTTTGTTCACACACCTCACAGTGTGCGGGCGTGCGTGCGTGTGTGTGTGTTATTTCTTAAGTAATCTGTAGTTAAGTAGTCTGTTTTTTTTATTGATGTGACTGCCTGGCAAATAGACTGCTTTATCATGGTGATACGAATGTAATATTTAACTGTGGAAAGGTTGTGGATGAAAGAGGTGAAAAAAGAAGACTGTTCACCTTTCATGTTATTAATTGCACTTATGTGTACGGGGTGTTATCAGTTGAATTCAACTTTCACCATTAGGATCTGTTTGCATCATTAAGTTGAATTGAATAGGGCTGATTTGCACTCAGCATCTGGTTGCATTGGCATAGTTTGTTGTGTAATGTGATTAATAATTTAGGAGGTTGGTTGAATTTGTTTATATTTTCATTTTCATTTATAGTTTCAATGTGTGGGGTGGAGCTTCTGAGGGAGTTTTCTTTGTTTTTAGCTCGAAGTTAGCAAGCATTTTAGAGAATGACTAACATTTCTTTTAAGGCATCAGGGCCTGTTGTTAAAGCAATAATTGAAACCCCCAGCTCTATTAACTAACTTATCCACTTTGCAGTAATATGTCTTTGTAATGAACTGGAAAAAAGTGTGAGTCTGCGCTATGTTTAATTTATGTTTGCAATCAAATCAAGTGATGTGTGCTTTTTTGTGTATGGCATCTTCTATTATAATATAAAGACCTATTCAATGTGATACTGACACGAGTATGCAAGTGGCATTACCTCTTATTGGCAGAAGAGTAGGTTCAAACAGTCCTCCAGCACAGGGGCTAGCTCCAGTTAGAGCGTGGGAATCTGGAGGCTTGTAACCAGGTTAGAGCCACAAGAGTGTGAGCAATTGTCTTAGGATGAAGTGTGCGTGTGTGTGCGCGTGTGCGTGCGTGCGTGTGTTTACCTTTTGTTTATTGCTAGCCGCCATAGCACCGCAATCTACATTTTCAACAACATGTCTTTTCATGTCTTTCTGCTGAATCGTCATGTTGTCCATATCTCATGTATGATAATACATATACATTTAGTCTGCAATGAGGGTTACACATAGATGTGTTCTATTGAGCACACAATATCTGTTGAAGAATCGATGCAGTCATAAGGGCACAAGGACTCCTTTCATCTTGTAATGCAGTAGCCTGCATTTCCCTTCACATTAAATATTGTTTGTGGTTTTTAAATAACGCCATTAACTGTTAGTCCGCTATTGTAAGCTAATACAATCTTTTTTGTGTGTCAAATTCACCAAATATCTCATTGCATTTTGCTAACTTAACATGTCAATATGTGGAGCGGAGGTTCTGAGGGAGTTTGTTTAGAGCTTGAAGCTAGCAAGCGTTCTCAAGAATGACTAACACTGCCTTTAAATGTAACTATTTCACACCACACTTTAGACAGCATAGCCTAGTGGTTAGGGTGGCAAACCCCTGAATGAAAGGTTCTGGGTTCGAGCCAAGGCATTCTTTATTAATCAGCATGCTCAACCCCTAGTCTCGCAAAGTTAACGGTGTAAAAACCTGCCTACTTAAGATTTTGATTGACATGCACAATGACCGACTACATACAGTAACATCGACCAAAACAGACTTTACTAGGGATGGAGACAAATACAAAAACACATTATTCGGTACAAATAGTGTGTTTTTCTGAAAATGTATTTTGAATATGTATTTGCACATTTAATAGCCTTTTACATCCATATAAGAGCAGTTGTAGACATAGTAGCCTATATCTGGTGCAATACAGCTGTCGGCGAGTTGCAAGCGCTACCACATATGGCAATCTGTTGTCCACGGGTGTACACATTTGGCACGACATGCCCCAACCTTTTCCCAAATGTCCAGAATTGTTACGCTAATTTTGGCCTTTTATTGTGGCCACCTGTACAATACTCATGCTGTCTGATCTGCGTCTTGATGTGCCACACCTGTGAGGTGGATGGATTATCTGGGCAAAGGAGAAATGCACGCAGATTTAGACATTTTTGTGAACAATATTTGAGAAATAGGCCTTTTGTATACATACAGAAAGTATTAGATCTTTGAGTTCAGCTCATGTTGAATTGGGGCAAAAACAAAAGTGATGCGTTTCTACTTTTGTTCAGTGTATGTGAGGATAGTCGTGATTATCCAGATAATGGACATTCACCTCGATACGAATATCGTCAGTATGCCCTAAAAACGAAATTATCATATACCGTCCCATCCTTACTGTAACTAAACCATATCTTAATTGAATTTCTAGGAAAAACACTACAATAAAGAGTCTGTCATATCACTAAACTACTATTTTAAAAGCAACACTAAGCAATGTTTTAAATGGAAACATTTCATATATAAAAAATACATGTAATCTTAAATATGTTACAAATGTAATTTTCACTTTTGTCCAAATACGAATACAAATAATTTGGTGACACAACAAATACAAATAGTACTGCACATCTCTAGACTTTACATTGGGAAACGCAGGTCATCTTTTCAAATATGTTAAATCAGTATGGTTATTGCATAAAAGAAACGTACTGTAAATATTTATATTAGCAATAAAAGCACTGCACTAGCATCGAATGACATTATTGTTTAATTTGTTATTTTACTGGATTAATAATAATATTATACTGTTTTAGCTCAAGATTATAGGATGAATACAGTGGGGAATAAATTGAGTTGTGTGTGTGTGCAGAATTTGTGTGTTCGAAGTGTGATGGGTTAAGGGACCTGTAGACCTCTGGGTCAAGTGGGCCTGACCCAGAGCAGATTACTTAGGTCTTTTGACCTTTAACCCGTACTTACAGTTGGGGGGTGTGTGTGCGTGTGTTGTAGCATTGGCATGCAGGTGTCTCCATAACCATTCAATCAAATAGTTTTAAGGTTTGTGTGTGTGTGCATGCGTGTGTGTGTGTGTTTGCGTGCATACATGTCATTTTACTCTGCACTGAGGCCCAGTAATCCTCTGTTAGCCACCCCCTCCTAACAGAGAGGGCGGGTGGGGGAGGGGTAAAGAATGATGGGGTTAAAGGTTAACTGGCAGGAAGTGATGCTGTGTGGATAATATATGAGCACCTTAAGTGTAACTTATGGAAAAGTGAACAAGGACTTGATGGCTGTGTGCAGAAATGGTCATAGGAGGAAAAAGCAAGGCTTTCCTGCTGTTCCTCGATTCTTTTTAGGGTCCTACCTCATGCAAATTCAATAATCGTCTGTTATAATATTCTGCTGCTTAGGAGTGTGATATCCCTTTTGAGAATCTTTGTGTTGTGTGTTTATGCTTGCTAATACATTTGGAGGGGTTGAAAGGAGACACATTGTGATGTCAGACTGTAACTCAAAGCTCCGCCCAGGAACAATTGACTATTGTCCGACGCAAACATTGCTTGTTGACGTGCGCGCGCTATTAATCATATCATGGCGACTTCCTGAATTAGCGTTGACGGGGAAAGTTATGACATGAGATAACCGTGGCGTGTTTGTTTAGGTTTTGGGACACCATGGAGCTTAGAATGAAACTAGTAAGGAAAAGATTGTTGCCTAGTGATCATTTTAGTACCTCGGACTGTGTGTGCTAACAGTACACACACACGCTCATGCACAACAGCTGTATTTTATTCACATAGCTATTTCGTATTCAGAGGAATAAGCCATCATATTAGAGCTTACAGTCTCTTGCACCAGCTGGTTCTTTCCATATGGTGAGCAGTCGACAAATGACCAAGGTTTTCCATTGTCTTCCTTCACACTTAAGGTTAATCCAAATGAACCGTGGACCATCTTGAGGCCGTTTGAGCTACAGATGGCTGAAATGTGCTGGGTGAGACTCAAAAATCAAACAAACGTTAAGGCTGGCGCTGGTTAGCATAGCTTGTCTGTGTGTGTGTGTGTGTACATGCCCGCGCGCATGTGCGTGGATGTGCACTGTATTAGGGGCCAGCTGGGTTGGCTGAGCCACACATGAGCCTGATTATCAGTCAGTATTGCATTACTAACATTCCTCTTTGGTTGTCTGTCTATTCCTGTGTCCATTGATCGCTTACTCCCCCCTCTCTCTGTCTGTCTCTGTGTCTCCATTTCCATAAATCACTAAAGCATAGTTTTGGATTTGTAAACAGGTTAGACCCTTTGTACAACCCCTTAGAGTTATAGTTGATGATAAAGATATGGACTATGTGACTATATTCATTTATAGTATAGTAGATATTTCGACCATTTACGATGGCAGGTTCTGCCAATATCCAGCAACTTCGCACAACCTGATCAACTCTATGCGAAGGAAATGTGTTGCAATGCATGAGGCAAATGGTGGTCACACCAAATGGTGACTGGTTTTCGGACCCCCCCCCCCCGGACCCCCCCTCTCGAGTGGCCTTTTATTGTGGCCACCTGTACAATACTCATGCTGTCTGATCTGCGTCTTGATGTGCCACACCTGTGGTGGATGGATTATCTGGGCAAAGGAGAAATGCACGCAGATTTAGACATTTTTGTGAACAATATTTGAGAAATAGGCCTTTTGTATACATACAGAAAGTATTAGATCTTTGAGTTCAGCTCATGTTGAATTGGGGCAAAAACAAAAGTGATGCGTTTCTACTTTTGTTCAGTGTATGTGAGGATAGTCGTGATTATCCAGATAATGGACATTCACCTCGATACGAATATCGTCAGTATGCCCTAAAAACGAAATTATCATATACCGTCCCATCCTTACTGTAACTAAACCATATCTTAATTGAATTTCTAGGAAAAACACTACAATAAAGAGTCTGTCATATCACTAAACCACTATTTTAAAAGGAACACTAAGCAATGTTTTAAATGGAAACATTTCATATATAAAAAATACATGTAATCTTAAATATGTTAAAAATGTTTCAAATTCACAATGGGTGATGGAAATTCAACTGATTCAGATTTGGGCCTATCTTATACAGTGATGAAGCAAGTGTCTTTGCTAGTTTGAGAATGACACAAGTAATTTTCCCGCCAGCAGCCACATTCCATATATATGTATGTATGTATGTATATGTATATGTGTATATGTGTATATATATATATATGTGTGTGTATATATGTATGTGTATGTATATATATATATATATGTGTGTATGTGTATATATATATGTGTATATATATATGTGTGTGTGTATATATATTTGTGTGTGTGTGTATATATATATGTGTGTTTGTATATATATGTGTGTGTATATATACATA
>JAODLL010015120.1:0-28028 GCA_026546735.1 Forbesichthys agassizii | reverse complement strand
TATACATTTTTTGTTTTGTTTTCAGCATTCCCAGATAATAGTGTTTTTAGCTACGTTCACACTTGCAGACATTTAAATGGGATTAGAGCGAGACACATTATGCCACAAACACAGTCCAGTGTGCAATTAGGACCAGGCAGTTCACCGGCCTTGGCTTGGCCAAGTCCCCCTCAACATCTCTTGCTCTCCTCCTCTCTCTCTCTCTCCTCCTCTCTCTCTCTCCCCCTCTCTCTCTCTCCCTCCCTCTGACCAGAGATAATGTGATCAGACTATGCACATGGCTCTTTAGATGTATTTCCTGAGGAATTTGACAGCGATGGTGGGAGGGATGGATTGGAAGAAGGAAGGGGGGGATCATGGCAACAAGGTTACCAAGGGAACAGACAAATCCCTATATCTTTAAAAAACTACTTATGATTTTGATTATTGTATACTGGCTAGAACATGCCATGCATTTAATTTCCATAATATTAAAATAGTAACATATAGGCTCTTGTTTTTTATGTATTAATTGATTTTTTTTTAAATAATAATAATAATTTACACATTTTAAAAAATAATAATAAAATACAAATAATACTATATATATATATATATAAAGTTAAAAATCTACTTCAGCCAAAGTGTCCTTATCAAAAATGCAGAACCCTTACTGTGCACGAATAACATCCCCTTGCAAAGCCTCCCGTTGTTTAATGGTTTAGACTTTTATATGCTCCCGGTGAGCAATACAGCATTAAGAACATTCACAGTCAGTGAGATCACTGAATCTAAGTTAATCTCTTTATTAGCGTAGGTACAGTATATACACATTTCCATGAAAGTGATGAGCTATGTCCCAAAATTAATACAGTGCACCTCCACAATAACTGCCTCCCTCACAATAAATTACAAACAATAGCTGTGGCCAATGTCAAGTGTCTTTCATTTAATATACACACAATTATACACTACGCGAAAAAAACGCGAAACCACTAGTCACAGGGCCCATAGTAAACGTTTTCCTTGCCCATCGTGCAAAAATAGTCTGCCTATGCATGAAAATATGTGTTATATTCCATTTAAAACAAATGTAGACGAAATTAAATACGGGAAGCACAAATTAGTCCGTTTCCCTGAAGAAAATACAAAGACATTTGCTTAGGAAATTGCCTCTGGCTGCCCCTAAGTGTGGCTTGACGAGCGTGTATAGACCAATATAGCCTATAGTAAGCCTATGTCCTTTTAACTGTCTAACTATTATTGACTAATAATAAGCATAACTTTTAGTTTAATTAGTACCAGTGATTTTATGAAAACATGTTAGAAATTAAAGTATACCCATATTTTTATGTATATTCTAAACACGAGCTATAGCCCTAAATACGTCTATAGACCCACACAATCAATGTATGTTTCGTCATATCGTCGAATGTAGACTTAAACATTAGATAACAATGCAGTAGTCAAACTGTGCTACATGGGGTATGGCCTAACCCTAACGAAAAAAAATGCAGATTACAGCATGAAGTATATATATGGCTATAGACTCGAGTAAATCTAAGTAAATAAAAAAGTTGTATTCATATTCCAAAGAACACCCGGACTGTGCATCCGAAACGAACCACGCACAACATGCAGGACAATAAACAGAAACAGGTGTTTAAACTGACAAAGCTATATAAACTATTGTTATTGCAAATATTGTGGAAAATAACGCGCGCAACGTACCCTAGTTAAACGATGTATCTGGACATTTGACCTATCTTAGTGGAAAATGCTGTTCTGGTTTGAAAATGACCTAATTTTCTTTCTCACACTGGTAAACATTCCCTGGGACAAAAGCCGCATAACTTGTACAATGACTACAGTCACAACAATACAGTAGACAGCCGTCACAAACTTGGAGCGCTTTGCTTGCAAACTTTTTAATTCAATTAAAGAATTCAGATCTAAAGCAGTTAAACGGATAATTCTCAGAAAAACACTTTGCCTCAAATGTTCAGATAGGCTATAGTCTTGAATTGTTTTTATATTCTAAGTATGCTCTGTTGAATGCTTTCAAACGTAAATGCGGTCAAACCGAGGCTTACCATCAGTGTGGGCCCAGGTATCCTCGAATGAAGCGACGTCGACAAGGAAGGTGCGAGATCTCTCCGCGCAACTGCAGTCCAGGTAGCGTTTATACCGTGTACCGACAACGCACCGGGAGTCCTTGGAACGGAGCAGTACGATGTTTCTGGCTCATTATATCCCTTAACGACCCTTCTAAAAGACGACAAGCGAGACCAGGGGTTTGGCTTAGGGGGCTCCTTATCTCCAGTGGGACGAGCGCAGGACGCGAAGCGAAGAGCGGACTCTCCAGTACTGTTCCAGCATCTACAGTCCCCTCACAGTTTTTATGTGTCCGCCCAATTCGCCCATCCTGTCTCCTCCTCCCACAATATACTCCCGCTCACACGCGCGCACACGCGGACACGTGCACACACACACACACACACACATCACCACCTCACTCTACTGTCTGAAACACCTTGGATAACCCCCCCCCCTATCCAACCCGCCACGATTTATTTGACTACCACGGGCACTTTTTATAGTAATATATTTCCACGAACAAACGTAATTTAATAATTGCCAAAGTTAGGCTGCATGCGGTCTCGGAGATGTAGACGTTTACATGCATATATGTTTTAGATAATCTATTCAACAATAATAAATAGGCTACATAATATTATTGTAGTATTTTTCCTTATTTGCTCAGATCTCAGATTAGAGGCAATTATTTATAGTGAGTGTGGCAGTGACCTGTTGCTAACATTGTACTACTGGCCATTAGGTCTTAGCTATATATCTAGTCTCTGTCCTTCAAAGCAAATGGAGAAACTCACTCAAGTGTTCCTAGCCCTCCACTATACTTAACAACTTGTGTTTATTGTGTTCCCATGGATACAGTCATCTGGATTGAGCATTCCCAGTTTACAGGCCTGCTAATATATTTGGAATTAGTGTGGAACCAAGAATTAGTTAATTTTTGGTTAATTTAAAGAGCATGCCTGGAATGTTAACCAGCGGAAATATGTAATGTCCTTTAGTACAATGTTGACAAATGTATAAAATCTGAAAATGTACAAATTGTATCCTGTTTTACACAAACATCACATGTAGGCAATCCTTCCGCACCAAATACACAGTACAAGCTACCACAAATATTGGAGGTGTTGTAGTAAAGATGAACACGCCCTAAAGTAAAATAAACCATTACAGTAAAACAGTAAAATTAAAATAATCTGCTAGAATGAATTATACTCTAAACAAGAAAATGTGCAGATTGTGAAGAAACTGCATGGGGCTTAAGATCAAAATTTTTCTTTAAATGTTAAATGTTGCAAAAAAAGTACATGAAGTACTATGTATATGCTTACTAACTAAGTATATGAAATATGCTGAAATAATCCTACTTTTTTGAGTACAATGACTCAACTCTAACAGTTGGCAAGTTATATTCATTTTAAATGCCAGCCAATCAGTGTAAAGGGGCGGGGCTATATAAATAATAGGCACCAATGGGAGATAGTCCACTCTGAGTCCAATGGTGGGCCTGATTAGTACTGAAACTCTACCCAGTTAAAACCATTTCAGAGATGAGAGCTTAATTTGTTGTCTGTGCTCATATCTGATTGGTTATCAGCTTTAACAAATGGACAATAAAAGACTTAATACTAATTCTAATGATGTACCTAACTTTTCTCTAGGCTGCCAAGTTATAACCATTACAAGCTCTCAGCCAATTAGAGAAAAGCAAAGGTAAAATGCACCAATGGGTGATGGAGGATTACTATATTTATAATGTTATAATTTATATTTTATCATGCTTTGAGCTTTGCAGCTCTAAGCTCATCAGTGAAACCTATAAACATTTAGGGCCCTGAAGTAGAAGCTTGGCTCCGCCCGACTATTTCTCTCAGCTCAATTTATTTTCGCTGAGATTACAGTCACATTACAGAAACCCTGTTTGCCTTAGCGTTCGCACAGCCAACCGCTGGCGGCCCAATCAGCGTGGGTTAGTGAGATGACGATGACCAGTCAAACGTGTTTCGAAATGGTGGTATAGCTAGATGAGGCAATCAAAACTATTTTAGCAGCGCCGATAGGTTCAGCAATGTCCAGTAGTTTCAAAATTAACCAGATAGGTCTACGCAAAGTTAAAGGAAACTTTTGTGGAGCGTGTTGAGACTATATTCATGAATAGAACATGGTCTGTTTACACCAGGCTTATAAATTAGAACAAAGTGCAATGAATTTCTTGAATTAAAGTATTATGGAGTACAACAAAGTACTCCAAACAAATATGAAGTACTATGAAGTACTATTAGGTGCCATGAAGTATTACAAAGAACTAGGAAGTTCTGAAAAGTAGTACAAAGTGCAGTGAATTGTTTGAAATGTCAAGAAATTATTATAAACAAAATAGGAGACTGAAGATTATTAACAGAATAGATCACGCACACATGCACACATGACAAATAATGGGGACACCTAAAGTCGATCCAGGGAGAAATAAAACATTTTTTTCAGTTTTTATTCACTGTATACTGTGTGTTGTGTTAGGCCCCACTCACCACTGTGTTGTCCTGGGAGGGAGACCCCTAGAGGAGCAGGACCCCCACTACAGGCAGAGGGACCTTCTCTAAGGGCAATATTGTAACTATGACTATTCGTCTGGTCGGCGTGTACGTCATATCTGACAGTGACAACTCTGTGACAACAAATGGCTGTTGCCTAGCAACCAAAACCAGCAACCAAATCATATTACGATGAGCTCCCAGGCGACACCTGATTTAGGTCATATAGAAAAAACGATCTTACTAAGCATTCGTGCAAAGTCACCTCACGTGTATTCGCAGACCAGACGAATAACAATATCATGAATTTGACATGTATATAGTGTATACTGTAGGCTATATATATATACATTATTTGTATGTATTTACCAGCAGGCTACAGTTAGCCTACATACATAGCAGACATACCTGTGACATGAAACAACTCTGAACACGTCATTTCACCCTAGTACTAAGCTTAGTAATAAGTAATTATACCATCAGACTTTAATTAGACACAATAGAATTACGTCTATGCTCCAATTGGACACAAAGAATAACTCATGACTCATAGACATGCCTATAAAATGTTTTTGTCAAGAGTTCAGCCCTCTCTCTGCCTGTTCGCTGAACTCCTGCTTCCTAACGATTTTCAAGGCGAGCTGCATTAACGAAGCAGGCGAGTTAAAACGTCATTTGCTCGATCTCTGCAATAAATCTGCACTTCCCGCTGGGCTGAAAAAGGACCGCCTTAGTGCATGAGGTCCAGTGCAAGAGTAGTGCCAGAGACAGTTGATACAGGAGGCGAGAAGGTGATTTACTCAGGAGTTGTAATATGTTACTAGTTACTTATCACTCCTTCAAAAAGTAATGACATTACATTTATTATTACTGGGTATTTAAAGTAATTAGTTACATTACTAGTTACATTACTACATTACTTTCACAATCACTACCCTGCCACGCCCTTTCTGATAAATGACAACTTGTGTAGCAGCTCATTTTAGAATTTAATCGTCTTTATTGGAATAATACTGAACCTTAGGAGTCAACAATCAGCCAAAGTGAAAACACTGCAGCCTCTCAAACCAGATGATTGACAGGTTGGTTCTATTAGCCTACCCTAAATTTGCTAGGACTAGAAATCTTGTCCTTGTAATGCAGTAATGCAGCATTACTTGGATTGGTGATTGTACTTTTTTGGAAAAAGTAAATAGTTACACTAGTAACTAGTTACTGCCCAACACTGTACAGTCGACATGCCACTTGCATCATTTTGAATGGAGCTCTATGGAAGAATTCTGAAATGCAAATATGGAAGTTGGAGGAAAATATTCAAATAATAACTCATAACATAATCCATAAGAGCCAATCATCTGCTTGATAACTTCCAAGCATTAAAAGTAAAGTCAAGCTAATTGTAAGCTAATACATATTCAAATTCACCAAATATCTCCTTGCATTTCGCTAATTTACAGATCTCTGTGCGTTTTTAAAAAATAATCTGATACTTAGATACTTCAAAATGCATTATCTATGTGTGAGGCGCCACCGTGGAGAACCGCGGAATGATACTGTTTGATATGAGCTTGAAGTTAGCAAGAATGACTGACCCTGCATTTTAAACTTATTTAACCAATCGTGACGGCTTTCTGTAGAGCCAAGACACACATGGAACAGCACTCAAAAAAGATAGATAGAGTTGTAATACATTTCAATGGAGCAAAAAATGTAACGCTGCAGGTCTCAAAGTGGGTGTGTCAGCAATGGCATTTGGCTGTGGAGGCTGACATAGTGACGTACTGTAGGCAGCACCCAGACAGCTAAATCTACCATGTGCGGTCTGAAACAAAGTCAGTTCACCACAAAACAGTTCACTGCGGAAATACAGTCGTAGCCTCAGATTGATCAAAGGCACATTAATTCATATTATATACTCAAAACACCCATAATTGGGTGAATATGTCTGGCCACGCTTCTTTGGAACGTGTTTGCAGTTGTTTCCTTCTACTGGTCGTAGACCTCTGAAACAATTGTACAGCGCTTAACCAATCGGTTAAGCGCTGTACAATTGTTTTGATCTCCTCATCTAGCTCTGACTGCCACCATTTCGAAACACGCTTGACTTCAACGTCATCTTTGGGTCCATCCGTCCCCCAGCCACAACAATAAGTAACAACTCTGTTTTCTGTACAGTGTTCCAATATAATATCAACACAGGAGCGTTCAAGACAGACAGGCTGACTTTAAAATAAAATAAAATAAAATTGAGGTATATGTGAATAAAGACTCTGGAGGAGTGTTTTGTGTGTGTGTGTGTGTGTGTGTGTGGAATATCTAAAACTACACAAACTGTGTTCTTAAAATATATTTATTGAACATTGTATCGTTTTCTTTTTGCAAGGTTACTAACCGTACCTGTAGCTCGTCTTCCATTCCATGATACTCTGGGGAGACCGGGGACAGAACATCACCACTGAGCTTAGCTATCCCATAGCGTTTGCCGTTGGCCGTTGGGGAGAGGTCATCTGTGTTTATGTCGGCACATTCACTGGGAGAGAGTGAGAACATTTGCCCTTTGCGCCTGCGTGACTAAATCCTGCTGGGAGCTATTCACCTGTGTCGGTCCTTAGAGGCAGGGTCAGTCATTCTCGAGAGGGCTCGCTAACTTCAAGCTCCGCAGCGTCGACCCACACGTTCAAATGCATTACGAAGCCAATCGACTTTGTGGTTGTGAGCGGTGGTCGCCACTTTGTCTGTGTTGCTGTTTCACAGAGCCAGGGCTGTGTAGAAGTACCAGATTCTTTTTTAAGCATGCGCAGAGAATTGTAAACTAGCGGAATGCGAGGAGATACTGTATTAGCTGATCTTTTAGCAGCAAGAGGCTCAAAGGTGAGACAGAGTAGCTCAGACCTCAAGCCCTGTGTTATAACCAGGGTTGGTTAGGTTACTTTTTAAACGCAATCCATTAAAATACAACATAATATTTTTGGAGGACCTATATTTTGTTGAATAATCTGATTACTTTCTGTTACTTTTGGATTACTTCACCGTAAAAAGTAATATTTGACAAAAAACATCTTAAACTATTTTACTGTGTTTGGCGCACCAAGTCTTTATATTTTTGTGACGATGTATGTTGCTCAAGGTGGCAAATTAATTCAGTTAATGAGGTGAATGAAAGGCCCTTTAGCAAATAAACAATTGTTTCATGCATTTTTCTTCTGCAAACATTTTTTTAAAATACCAGTAATCTGATTACAATATTTTAGCTGGTAATGCAATGGATTACAGTTACTTCCCAACCCTGTTGTTTTCAAGAAGCTTTGTGAGAGCGGTACACTAGTGTAGACACGCGCCGCGGCTATTGATCAAACCTGCAGCCCTGGAACATTCCCAGGGCCTGGCCAATAATCCCCTAACTCAGCCCCGGGACCTGGGAGCTTTAAGTGGTGCGATGGGTTTTAACAGAAGGGGAAAGGACAGGGCGAGCGGAGTATGAGGATGATTTGGACAAACTATTTTAATCCTGTAATGGAATTGGCATGTAAACTCATGAACCGAGATGTAAACACAGAGAAAATAGAAAGGGATGGATGTTAAATCGGTCAGAGCTTTTCCGAGAGGAGCTGAAACTCACGTTTCACCCCTTTCAAACAGCGATCTCTCTCTCTCTCTCTCTCTCTGCCAGAACAAAGAGAGGGTATTTTGTGGCAGTATACGTTTCCTTCAAGAGGAATGTTTAGGTTTAATGTCTCTCTTAGACATCGCTAGAGGTTTTCCATATTTTAAAATTGCTAATATGAAAAAGTGAAACATAATACAAACTCTTGACCTCTTCCCTCTCTATTGTGAAATATGGTGCTTCCCATTGGTTGTTTTCGAAAACACGATTCACATTCATTTTACCATGCCAGACCGTTAATTGATTTCACACCCTCCCCTCTACAGGCGAAAACATCAGAGTATCATCTGCATATATCACAAATGACGTGACAGGCCTTTAATGTCCCCCCATCTCCTGCCATGGCCGGTGCAAACCCGTTATCAAAGCGGGATGTTATCAAAAGCGAGCTGCTTAAGTAAGTGGCGGAAGAGGCCTTATTTTTAGGCCTCTCTCTCTCTCTGCTCTCTCTCTCTGCTCGCCCTCTCTCTATCTTTCAGAGCAGGAGCGGAGAGACACACTCTGACTTCCAACACTGTCCAGACCCCGCCTGAGTGGGGCAATGCCTGATGCTGAGGCTCTCTGGTAGGGGTCCCGTGGGGATTCTGAGGTGGGGGGGACTTTCTCAATGTATTAAAAAGCTTTTTTTATCAGCGTCCTGGATTGGCACTTGAAGATATACTCTTTTCGAGTGAGAGGAAAGGTGATTTGGTCCGCTCTGCGCCTCAGCCCGGGCCAAGTGAAAGATCCCAGCGTTAACAAGTTAAGTTAACAGATAAAGGGAGATAAAAGGGAGATAGAGGGAGAATGATGAACCCCAAAGAGTGACCTCGAAACGATTTAGCCAAGTGTGTGTAACATAAAAGCACAATAATTAGCCAATGACTCAAGTACAAATTAAGCAGTGAGCAATTCATCATCACATGAAAATGAAAGGTGACATCCTTCCAAACTTTTCCTAATCCAATTTCTGGGGTCCACCGCATATAAACTTGTGTCACCAAACTGTCTAAACATGAATGCAACAGAATTGCAAAGGCACCAAGCACGTAACTAACATGACTTCATCGTAATGACACACATGAAAGTGAATGTTACAGAAACTGTAGTTTATACTTTCATTGCCGCAAAGCAGTTAATATAATAAAGCCAACCACAAACAAGCGTAGGTTATATAATATTATGTATTTACTGTACCTCCATTACTCAAAGCTTTTTTTGCTTTTGCAGTTTAAGCAGTTTAAGAAAAGCTCTTAAGTGGAAGAGCGAGTATTAACACTGTCTTGTCAAACCATGCCATTTAATGCAGCGCATGTAAATCACTCTATGGACCTCATTCTTTCAACAATGTAATTTACATACTTTCAAATAAAACTTAAAAGGGTCCAACACGTTTTAGAACGCAGTGTGTGCTCCAAAGACGGCAGCAGGGAATTCCAAGCAGTTAGAATATGCTAACATCTCTGTGTGGGTGAACCTCCAGCAGAAAAGATAGGACACTGTAAAGCAGTAAGGAAAGAGAGATGAAGAATGAGGAGATGAGGAGAACATTCAGGAGAGAAAACCTTGGGAAAGATGACAAGAGCATGTTTATTTATTGCTGCTGTTCACACTGTAGCTCCACATGCAAACAGTTTACATTTATGTCAATATAGTCACCTTATTTTTAAATGTGCAAAGCGTATGATGTGTACGGTAATACCAGCCTTTTGAGTGGTGCAGAAAGGGCATGTTCTTTAGCAGTTTCAAACCAAAAACTAAAATGTTTAGCACTCTCAGTAGGTTCAACCAACAGGACAACGTATGCATGCAGTTTTAGCCAATAAACATTTTCGTTTTTCCCATCGTTACGACCACTTTTCTATATATTTTCCTGCTGCGGTGAACAGGTGAAGTGAACATTTTCAGAAGAAAGGTTCTTTTTCAAGTCATAAATAATGGTTGCCATGCAGGGTTCCTACTGCAAATAATCCTCAGATGCTGTGTAATGAACTCATTGACTTATTACCTGCTTGACAAATTTATGAAAACAGTAATAAGAGCAACAATTTTTAATTATTAGGAGTAAAGTGAACTGTTTTGTCAGTCCAGTTTGGATATTTGTTGAATCCAATTTGTGTACAATGTCAACCCACCACAACAGCTGGATGTAGATTAGACAGGGATTGTAATGCTATCGAGTGTATGATTCTGTCTGTTCAGCTTTAAAGAAAAAAAGACTGAAAGTATCTATATGACATTTCAAAGTCCCAGACATAATTTTTACAGGTAGAAGCAACATACACATTGTACAAAATAGGTTTTATGGATGGAAAATGCACTCTTTAAGAAAGTCCATCAGCATAATTGTAGTAAATAATAATACATAATAATAGCTTTTTTAAAAAAGTTTTCAGGTGTGCAGAATTAAGTAAAATCCATGCATATCTGGGCATTGTACACTTAACATATAATTAGTAATAACATAAGCTCACAATGCGTTGATCAGAACCGCATTGGCCCTTGTGAGGTTTGTGAGCATCTACTTCCACTGTTCCCTGGCTTAACCCAGCCTGGGAACAGCTCTGATGTTTGTGAGCTGTGGCGTCGCTATAGCCAAGCCTCCTCAGTATATCAGTGAGTCATCGGCAACATGAGATCACATGCTGAGGTGGAAGGGCACCGCCCCCAGGGGGGATCCTGGTCTGGCCTTCGGGATTTGGCGTAGGGCGGTTGTTCGGTGGTCGGGCGGGCAATGAAGTCACCACTCTCAGTGTAAGGCCTCCAGGAATGCTGTAACCAGGATTTGGGGGAAGGGGGAGGGTTCTACCGCGCTTCCGATCTCCCTGTGGGAACCGCTGCTTTACACGTATGAACGGAAAATATAGTCGAAGCTCTAACAGCATGGCATTACCTCTGGGTTACACCCACATCACTGGTCAATTAAACCCGAAGGGATTTTTGCACATTTTCAAGGGAGAACCCTCTCCCCTTTGCTTTTGGGTGAGCACGATTTAATTGGTTTTGGAATGGTTTACATTTTTAGAGTGGTCAGAATACCTTGGAAAAACTGAAACCAAAAAAAGCGCTCTTGGAATTATAAGTCTGTTGTGGTTGGTTGGGGAGGAACCTGTAATGCCATGAGTAACATAGGTTTACGCACTTTAATAACTTTCTTAACATAGCCTACATTTTTTTTCCATTGGGGTGACATAACTCTTGTTGTATGGCACACGTTTATTCAGTAGTATCGAAGTCCAGTCACATTTTAATAATAGACCATGATTTGCAAAAAAGTGTAGTTTCCAATACAACCTAATGCTGGTTAAATTACTTAAGACTAAGCCTGTTTACAGAGCTTGTTCAGACATGCACAGGCAAATGTCAGCACACAAACTTACACACACACACAAACACACATACACACACAGACACACGCACACACACACAGGCAAGCACACACAAAATTGCCCTCATCCATGAAACTCTCCACTCCACTCCATTACAATCCTCAAGTTGAAACCCCTTTAAAAAGCTGTCACTAAACCATGCCATTCAGTAAATTGAAATTGTAGCAAGGTTTGGTTTTTGTGTGTGTGTGTGTGTGTGTGTGTGGGGGGGGGGGGGGTGGTAGAAGGAGGCGGAAGAATTACCATTTGTAGGATATCCTATGATCTTTTTCTGGATGGCTGGCTGAAAAGTTAATTTCAAGCTGGACTTGTAATTGTAGGTCATTTTGCTGTATGAGTGCAATTGTAGATTTGATGAACGAGGTCTATGGCAGCACTCTGTTTACTTTCTGGGCCTTGATTTGAGAGCTGTAGCTCAGGGGTGGGATTCACCCCACCTCACAGGCTCTAACGCACACACGCACGCACACACGAATGCACGCGCACGCATGCACACACGCACACCTGCATATGCACATTTACTGTACACATTCACAAATACACTTGAACTCGACACACAGACGATTACACACAGGCACACACACACACACATGATGTACACATACAGTCTACATTCTTAAACACAGATAAACACACACACACACACACACGTACAAACACAATAGACCTTCTCAATCACAGCCACGCACGAGTGCACGTGAACCGACACTACATACACCCCCAAAAACATGCTTTCTTGCAAATACTGTACATACTGTAGGGCTGGGCGATATATCGATATTTAATCTATATGGGTATATTTTCAAAGGAGATATCAAATTAGAATATAATTTTTTATCGATAGTTATATTCTATATTTTTTAGAGTAGCCAATGAGAGAGCAGATACTGAGTCACATGCTCAATTTCCGTTTCTGACAAACAGATAGCTAGTATTACAAGGTACTATGTGATCAAAAACAAATGTGAATTAAATTGAGTAAACTATAATTATTTGTTGTTTTATGTAACGTATTATGTATTCTGGTGTTTTTATGTCTGAAACTGATATTTGTGCTGCTATCTTAGACAGGACTCTTTTGTAAAAGAGATTTTTAATCTCAGTAAGACTTATCCTGGCTAAATAAAGGTTAATACATTTTAAACAATATTTATAAGTGCGATATTTACAACCTCTCTGTTATGGATTTAACCATGTACAACTAAAACAAAGTCGCTAAAAACAATATGTTTTTTCTCCTCCTGAACATTTAACCCTCCTTGTAGAAAATACCGATATATATCATGTATCGGTATTCAACCTAAATATATCGGGATATAGCCCTAACAGCACACTTCCATTACATTTACACAGGACAACGCTGTATGTACCGTGTCAAGGTCATTTTGGTCATCCGATCAGCTTTAAAGGTGGAGTCAGCTATCCTGGGGAAAGATTGAACCTGAACTTGGTCAAAAACAAAAACACCTCTTTCTCCAATGCAACCTCAGATACTCCGCCCCCCAAAAACTGGACTCGCATTTCCAAGGCTGGAATAGTGTTGCGTGGTGCAACCTGCACCACTATATCTGTGTTCCCTGTGTCTGTGTTTACAGGGACGCAAATTTGGTGTAGTAACACCAGATTATTTGTTTAGCCTGCATACAGAACAGACCATGGGGAGTAGATATATGCAGCCTCTTAGTAATGACCTCTGGTGGACTAATGCACATCTTCAACCAGATGTAACCTGAGTTGTTGACTTCTAGGAAGGCTCTTAAACAGGCTTAGTCACATTACCTGTAATTCCACGTCAAACCAAACCCCCCTTCATGAACACTATCTTTGGTATGAGCTCCGTTGCCAGCGGGCCGTAACACAGGTGGACGCTCCCCAAACAAACAAGCACGATCTCAACAAACAAATTAAAACTAGAGCTGCGATTACAAATATTAAAGGCCTGATTCATCAGTTGACATTTACGTTAACAGTCATTGTTAATGGAGCTCTCAAACTGAAGCCGCACAGCTCCCGCACGTCATTCAGACTGGCCCTTATAGGGCCAGACATCAATTTTACCCATTGTCAATAAAGTATAAAACAACATTAGTAAGTAAGTAAAGATTCTGGTTGACTGCTACAGGACTCAGGCGCATTAAGACCCACTTGTGTGTGTTTTACTGTCACAGCTAATGGGGGTGTTGCTGAATCACACAAACACACACACACACACACACACACAGACATACAGACACACACAGACATACAGACACACACATAAGGTGCAGATCTTCATGGGACACGGGCTGCAGGGAGGAGGGGGGCAATATGGGGCTCACTGATATTCAGAAAATGTGTGACGCTATATTATAGCACCAGTAGTTTTACAAGCATTTGTTCTCCAAATGCTTTTAAATTAACACATTACACACACACGCACACACGCACGCACACACACACACACACACACACAAACCCATTTAGTGGAAAATCAATAGAATTCCTTAGGGCTTTTCACACTGCATACTCTTAGCCCTGGGCTATCCTTGTCCCCTTTTCACACACACACATTATTAACCCACGGTTAACCTAAACCCAGGGCTATACGGTTCACACTGCATCGCTACTAGCCCTGAATTAAATGTAATTTGTTTTGTTCCAACTGACAAAAATGTGATGAAAACTCTACTGTAGTTTAACCCTGCTTCACACTGGCGCCTTTTAGCCCCCAGGTTTTATCACGTTTCAGGAGATAGCCCTGCAAATCTGGGGCTAACCCTGCTCTGGAGCAGGGCCAGTTAGCCCTGGGCTTAAGTCAGGGTTAGCCCACTTTGGTATGTTCCAGGATTTTTCCAGTGTAAACGCTTTCTTAGCCAGGGCGAACACACCCTTAGCCCAGGGCGAACAAACCCTTAGCCCGGGGCGAATGCACCCTTAGCCCGGGGCTTTTTAGCCCTTTTGTCCCTGCTAAAAGATCCAGCATTGCTGGTCACCAGCATAAGGTATGTTTTGGAATGCTGGTTTGGTGGTACCACGGCATCCCATGCTGGTTGCTAATGCAACACCAGCTAGACCAGCACTACCCCAGCACTAACCAGTATGATTGAGCCTGGACCATCATGGAATTCATGCTGGTTTATGCTGGATTTTTTTAGCAGGGGTGTCTTCGCTGTGATTCTCTATTGCTTCTGAACCATGTGTGTGGCTGAGAGATGAGTAGAGATGCTCTGTAGGGGGAGGAGTAGAGAGGATGCACTCTGAGTTCAAAACCAAACACAGTTTTTGTGAGACAGCTTTTATCCACACGGTGTGCAGTCTCGGAACCCGTCGGCTACATCATAGTAAAGGTACAGTAAGTAATTATTGAGAAAGCTTGTTGATATTTGTCTTCCATCAAAATAACAATGCCTGTCCCGTCCATGCCTATAGGGTGCTCACTCAGAAGCTCCTCCCCATACATTTGAAACACATTGACAAGGCTGGGATGCGGCTATGTGTAGGCCCCGATCACACAGAGACCAAAACCCTGACGTGATTGGTCAAGTGGTCAGTGCTACCTTGACTACAAACTACACCCAGGAAGCAGAACACATGCAGTGCCAACATCGTATCTCTACAGATCCTGTTTATTCATATGCGGAAAATGGTTTATAGCGCTTACAAGCTGTGTATCATATGCTGTGTATAATACACCAGTGGCAAACACACACACATACACGTGTCACACACACGTCTCACACACTCACACACACACACACCCACACACATGCACACACCCACACCCTTTGTCCCTGTAACCAACACCTCTCGTCCCAAGATGCTTCCCCGCCTACGGACCTCGTGGGTGCGAAAAAACTGAGAATCCCTGCTGGTCACCATGGCGACTACGGCAAACACAGCAGCGGTCTGTGGCGTTAACTGCCAAATTTGCAGCATCGCTCCATGGGTTGTCTCCCCAGCACCTCACTCCCCCCTGCTGGGATCTCAGGGAGAACGGGGGGTAGGAGATAGAGCCCTTTTCTGGAGCCCTCCAGCAATAAATAACCTGACTCACCAGAGATCAGCCCCATCCATCTGAGGAGCCGTTCGTTGAAACGGCTTCAAGAGGGCAGGCGCTTTCAAAATAAAATACTGTACGTGTGATCGGACGAACCTGTGAAGCGGCAGTCTGTCGCTACCCACTCCTGCAGTGGAAAAGTTGGGAGAAGAATGGAAACATGTTTTCCATTGAGAAAAGCTTTTGCTCTTCCAATAAATGCCATCGATGCCATGTTGTATCATCTCCAGGCGCTTTCGACCAGAGGTCCAGGTCGACTACAGTACTTCACACCTAAAGCACGCCCGTATAGCTAAACTATGACCCTGATTGGCAACACACGAGGTTAACCGGCCTGAAACACCTCGATTTCCATGCTCTCCGGACTGATTCTTGGGGCGAAGTCAAACTGAAGCTCGTGATATCAGGATGGTCTCACGGGGCTACTCCAGCCTGCGGCTTCAAACCAACCCCCTCCCTTTCTCAGCATCTTACACCCCCCGCTGGGATCTCAAGGATCAGCGCGGGGTAGGGAGGGTGAGAACACAGAGGAAGATGGAGAGATGGAGAGAACAGGGGAAGGAGATAGAGACCTTGCCTACACCTTCTTAGGAGCCCTCCAGCCCACCTCCTGCGGCTTTGGGCGAGAAAGATCCCCTGTTCCGCATCCGTTTCACCTATATGAGGCAACAACTTGGCACAATGGAAGTGTCCAGACACCAGAGACCTGGGTTACACCAGGCTAGTTTCCTGCAACGCCAATAGTGCTGTACAATGTCTATGATGTTGCTACATAATGGAGCTTTTTCCGGAACCACTCCAATGGAACCACTGGACACGCCTTGCCTTTTTTGGTGTTCTATTGGGCACAAGTTAGGCTAGTGACTGGTACTTTTTGTACGGTATCACCTCAGTCCACACATACACATCACATTATCCACACGCAAATCAACAGGTAAATGTAAACAGAACTGCAAAACACTTTCCATGGTGATGCTAAAGAGATTCTAAAAAGTTTGCCAGAGATTCCAAAGAGATTCCAAAGAGATTCCAAGAGATTTAGAAACTCTGTTTTCAGTGTTGATGTAGACAGGGAAAACGTCGTTGTTGGCTTTAAAGCGTGTGTCATGATCACCTTTGTTGGATGCCAGAGTGTGTCTTGGTTTCCCCTTCGTATACACAAGGCTTTGTTCTTGACAGCACTCGACAGCGTGTTTTTGCGCTTTCATGTGGACAGAGCTTTCTGTTTACCGACGCTCGTATGGATGGGATTTATTTTAAGAACGAAGCAGGAACATCACTGTTTTAATAATTCTCGTGCACATGTGGAGTAGGCATTAGTCTCACCTCCAAATTGTTCGAAAGAAAGAAAGAAAGATAGAATGAAAAAGGGAAAAATTAAATATCTACTGTATTGGAACTGTAGCTAGCTATCCACCCTCGAGTCATTTCTAAATAAGGAAAAAAGAAAAAAACATTTAGTCAAGGTGTCATTAGAGTTGTTGACAAAACAACAAACATTTACAGAAGCTGCTTGGCCCTCTGTAAGACGAGCAGCAGATGACTTCAGAGCAAAATGTAGTAATTATGTGTTTATGCGGCTTATTTTGGGCTTGATTTTGTGTGACCCCCACAGCGTTTTAAGGGGCTGTAAGAACACTTCCGAGCAGCGGGCCTCAGTCGTTGTTATCATTGCCTGCATCTGCTGAAACCAAATAATGGCGGGTGGTCACCTTTCATCATGGTATGATGGGAATGGACTCTGTAAGGTGAAACCGCACAACACCGGCCTGGCTGTGACATCATCGCTCTTACATTTGGTTTCTGTCCATTCACTCGTGGGGACAGGAACCATCTGGACTGGTCCCGGAAGTCTGGATGATCAAGGGAGTAGCAGTGTGTGTGTGTGTGTGTGTGTGTGTGTGTTTATAAAGAGAAGTGTGATCTATGTTCGGCCCGTTATGACTCCACACCTGCATTTTTGGGTTTGGACATGGTCCTCCAAGATATATGCTCTGTTCTGAAGCTGCTTAGCTCATTCATCATTGGACCTTTGCTGCTTCTCACAAAACACACACACACACACACACACACACATCCAGCCTAGAGATGACAGTCCAGCTTAACACATCTTGACACTTCTGCCAGGTCTGTTAAACCTGGCGCTACTATTCCAACATTAAGCATGCATGCCCTCACAGATACACAAGTCACACATGCACACAGGAAACACGCACAAGACACACACACGGCACACAAAGACACACACGACACACACACACAAGTAACACACACACAAAACACACAAACACACACACAAGTAACACACACACACACACACAAGACCCACAGTGGCCCACCGCGTCCATCCTGCTCACATGCTATTTTCAGTCCAGACCCATAGTGTTCCAGAGACCACAGGCTCCGCCACATAGAGAGGGCTGTGTTGGGCTCACCATCCCAGGCCAAGCCAGGCCATTCTGACGGGTGTGTGTGTGTGTGTGTGTGGGGGGGGGGGGGATACGGGTGGCGGTGGTGCAGTACTATCTTGCAGCTGTTTTGCCGAGGATGGAGAGGTCTCTCAGCATAAATTTCTCTGATATCACCTCCATCAGAGGGCAATAAAGCTGATTTATTATAAATACAGCTCTTGTGTGTTTACGAAGCGCATTCTTGAGCCTGCAACATCTTTCAAAGTGAGCGCTTGCAGGTGCTCCCTCTCTCTCTCTCTCTCTCTCTCTCTCTCTCTCTGTGGGGCGGCTCGGACCAGAATGAGGGGAACATTTATTTTGGTGGGGAGGAAGGGGGAGAGAAGAAAAACGACAGCGAGGCACACATAGAGCGACAACGTGGAAGAGGAGGGAGAGAGGGAAGGATAAGTAATGTCGGTGGTTGGAACATGGCAGGTGATTTAGCTGGCTCGGAGGTGATAAGATAATGTGCTAAAGTATTGAGTTGCTCTCCCTCACCCCACGCTCCGCTCCCAGAAAATAAATCTGGAGCTGGGATTCCTAATCGGCCTCTGCGTCAGATGTCACATTAACATTCTTCCACTAGTCAGATGTAATAGCTTAGGTGTATAATGGTATTGGCAGACCCCGGTAGCTAGCTTCAACTAATGATGGTTTTAAATAGTGGTGCAGTCTGTTTTTAATTTAAATTAAAGGGAAATTAAGGGAATTCAAAGCTGCGGTACAATCTTGTGCGCTTTTACTCTTGAATCAACAAAACTACAATAATTTGTCAAAATTCTAAGGTATGGTTTGTTGATTTTACGATGTAAAGTAAACTGTTTATTAAAAGTTGAAATGCGAGATAATATACGACTACTTTATTGTCCTCGTGGGGAAAGTTTCTGTGGACTTTCTATGCTGGTGGTTTACAAAAACATGATTGCACGTAAAACTTATCAAATTGCATTAATCCCATACAACATAATTCATCTCATTTGTCTTCTTGTCCTGTTATTTTATTTATGGATTGTTTGCCACTGGATTGTTTGCCACTAACAAGGCAGTCGGAATGCACGTTTTAGTACTTTGTCCAGGAATAATATAGACTTACCAGTGGTACAATGAGCATTCTTCATATTTAACCTTCTGTAAAGTTCAAATAATTGAATCCACTCATAACCATTTCCCTTTGCATATTCCTGCTACTGTAGTGATGCCAAACCACTCTGTAAACAGATAACATCCCAAATGCTAACAAAATGGAGTTCTAAGTATGGCCAGTGCAGTAGGAACCTGACATGCCAGAGGAATTGTTGTCGCAAGTCCATCTGGAGAGCCGTGCATTGAAACTCTTTGTGAATAGCTGCACTTTCAAAAAAATACTTGGCAGTTGATTGGATGAATCATCTGGTCGTTTTTGCTGTCGGCACACCTAAACCACGCCCGTGTATCTGTTTGCTGATTGAAAAACCACGCCCATATATCTAAACACAACGCTGATTGGAAAGTTCAGTTGCTACTCGGACACATTCAAAATGATTCCGAGGCTTTCCAGATTGATTCTCATAGCGAAATTAAACTGAAGCTCGCTAACTAGCTAGCTAACTAGCTAGCCTCGCGAGACCATCCTGATCTCGCAAGGCTAGTGCAGTAGATCCTTGGTTTCTGGACAGTGACACGACAGAAAGGAGGTGTTTGGAGGAAGAATGGGTGGGAGGAAGCCCTCCTGGCTGTGTTAAACAGTTCAGCAACAATAACACGCGAGCATGCGAGACATTCCAGAAATGTGAGGGAGCTGCTAGCTAGCTTTGTGTACACAGCGTCAGTTTGACCAAACCTAACACCGGGAACTCTTAACGGATCAACGCTCTGCAACTTTTGTGTCTTTCTGCTCGGCCTCTTTGTACTTGGCCCACGCTGCCTCCTATCTATAGTCCTGCACGGATCTACGCCCACACGTTGAAACAGCTGTGCCAGCTAACACATGCTAGCGGAATGCCTTATATACTCTTGTTACACACACACACACACACATTAGCTAGCTAAAACCCTCACAAATGCTAGGTAGCACATGTGCGCACGCACACGCATGCCAATAATCCAATAAACTTGCTTTGAACATGCACGTGCACACACACACACACACACACAAGCATAGAAACCCACACACTCAGATGCCCTTTCACAAATATATCAGAAGCACATGAAATAGTGAACGTGAGCGAAAATGAAATTAAACCTGCACAAGACACATGCAAAACAGAATGAGGGAGGGGTGGTGGATTACTGTGTGGGGCAACAGTCACCGCTAAAAAGAAAATAAATAAAACTGGCAGCAGGAGCCTCCGATTTTTTGGCATAAAAAGAGACGAGGAAGATTATGAGGAAATCTTTCACTTTGATGGAAGCTCCTTAGCGAAGCTGTCAACGGTGAATGTTTTCTCTTAAAGCCGAGGCAGTCTAAAACCCTCTCCGTCCAACCTATTGACTTCTAACCAATCTTCTAATTTCCCCTCTATTCTGGTGTTTAGGGTATTGGTTGGATGCTTAAAGAGGAGTAGGAAGGAAAACATGTTTGGTAAATAGTAACGCTATGCTACCATTGTTTAAGGAACACCTGCTATGCCACGAATAGCGGTTAGCCTTGGCATTTATTTGTAAAACTCACGTAAGCACACTAAAGTGCACTCCCACAAGCACATGCACACACACACACACACACGTAAACAAATACCCACGACCATCCTACCACCAGTCCACAATCTGGCTTGTGTTTGCTTTCCAACATTTTTTAACAGGGTGGAAATATTTAGCCCTGATGAAACATGCATTTATCTAGCTTTTCCCCCCAACCACAACCTCTAAAATCAAATAAACGAGGGAGCACTATTCTTTTCTTTTTTTCCCTCCATAAAACCCCATCAGGAGGAATGCTTGGCTAATCCACGTATACTCTTCCACCATGCACTGTTTCTCTAATTGCCAGCCAGATTGTTCTCATTATTCCTCAACATCCTTCGCGCTTATCAAGATATATGCGCTGAGATATCATTTCATGTTCCCCATTTTGCTTATTGTGCGGCCAAACACATGACACAGGTTCACAGCACTGAACCAATTTGCTGCATGGTTGTAGTGTCGGAGCCCTGCTTTTCGTTGCGTTTTTCCTTTTTTTATCTCCTTCTGTCTTTCGTGAAGACTTTCCACTCACTTTCTTAGCTGTACCTTTAGTTTTTTTTTCCACCCGTTTCCTTGAA
Organism: Forbesichthys agassizii; assembly: GCA_026546735.1. Classification (NCBI taxonomy): domain Eukaryota; kingdom Metazoa; phylum Chordata; class Actinopteri; order Percopsiformes; family Amblyopsidae; genus Forbesichthys; species Forbesichthys agassizii. The sequence continues at coordinate 6,667 of JAODLL010015120.1, read as the reverse complement.
CATACGGAGCTGTTTACTTGGCTCTCGTTAAAAATGGAATGTGGACCGCAAAGATTTGACTTCGTTAAAGTGATGCGGAGAAACGCTGCATGGCAACAGCATGAGCATATGACAGGCATCCATGACACAGAAGTAAATCTGTGTTTGCTAACGGGAACATGTGTATTACAGTAGGTTTTGACAGGTTCCAGCAGCACAAAAACATTGCAGGGTATTTTACAAAATCGAGTGTGGGTACAATGCAGGCACCGTGTGATTCTGTTTAATAGAAATAATAGATATACTAACATTTTATATTCATTTAATTATGAAGCTAACTTAATTTTACATGACGTGCTTTGCTAATCAGTTAGCTATAGCTAGAACTAACCAAACTAAAGAGGGTAAGAGGTTATTATAGGTGAGAAGGCGACAGAGAGGGAACAATTAGCTAGTGTGTGAACAAGCTCTTGTTTATTGACTTTTGGGGGGGGCGGGAAGGGGGGGGATTTATTAACCTGACCAGCTCTGAATGGAAGACACCTGCTGTTGGCACTTTGGCTGTCGTTACCGCTGGGGAGAGCAACGGGGAAGACGTGCTGGGCCATTGTCCAGCGCCCCATCCACCATCAATTGGGCACTACAACGTTTACAATGAGACCGCCCTTTGTTGGCTATCGTAGCTAAGCTGACAAACCTTCATCTCCTCACTCGTCAGCAGTCAGCAATCAAATTATGGTGGGCAAACCCTCACATTTTTTAATTTTTTTTGTCAGCCCGTGAAGACGTGATTAACATTTTAGCTAAGGTTGCCATTGGCGACTGGGAAAAAACATATTTGCTTTAATGCAACAAAAAAAAAAAAAGAAAATCAGTTTGTTTAAGTAGGGTGCTCCCTCAGAAGCTCCACACATTGGAAATGAATTGCGAAAGCTAGGATATTGTTGTTGTGTGCAGTCTGCGCCTTTTATTTGTGTTCCTATTTATGGAACAAGGGCTGTGTAGAAACACAAGATATTTTTCCAGCACGCACAGAGAATATATAAAGAGATATTTGGTGAATTTTACAAAAAGTTTATTATCTATATCGTCTGCTGTGCCGCCAACATTTTGCTAGCATGTAGCCTATGCTGTGTGAATGTGTTTACTCGGTGTGCCAACCGTCTCTGTGCATTCATTGTACGTGGTGAATAACCTGGATTCTAAATCTGCCGCTGTCACAAAGACGAGATAGATGAGTCGTCCTATTGAGTGACACTTCCTCTAAAGTGCACAGTGTCAAAGGCTGACTTTCAGCAAGGCAGATAAAAAAGCCAACTGCCCTGGCTTTTATCGTCCGCCCAGGGTCTCGGGGAGCAGAGATACCGGCCATTACAGGGACAGGAGTGAGGCGAGCCTGGATGCGTGGGTTTCAGTATGCCGGGAATATCTGTGTGCGTGTGTGTGTGTGTGTGTGTGTGTGTGTCTACGCATTCAACTGTGTTTGCAGAAGAAGGGTTAGGAGAGTTGGAACGCCTTTCCAGTATCCTTTCCAAATGCTCTGAGGTCTCTTTATATTATATTTATTTGTTCTCATTCAGGAAATTAGGTAACTGGAAACCCAGAGCAGTTTACAACCAAACATTCACAAATACACAAGCTGTGGACATCTAACTTTACCCTGACTAAAGCCAACACTTACTCTGTAAAGGCCTCTGGCAAACACTGTGATGACTATCGCGGTGTAACAAAAGTAATAAGTCAGTTATCAGCCTGTCCTTCCGGCCTCCCAGTGTACCCAGCGACAAACTATTCATTTATTTATACACTGCGGAGAGCAGTTTTGTTACCAGACACTGCATATCCTGCCTCTGCTACATTGTGAGCACCTTTTGCTCTCATTCCTTCTTCGGCCCTGTGCACTTATGAGCGATGAGGTGATTAGCTGTAGCAAATTCCCAAGGATTACCAGTCAAGTAACAGTTACAGGTCAGGCTGCCTTCTGGAATACCAAACTGTAAACAAGTCAAAGCCTGACATAAGCACATGTCTTGATCACAGTTTGCACTGTGGCAAACATGCCTTCTTCAGAAACCTAAAACAAACGGTGCTATGATTTTATAATTAAAAGAAGATGTGCGTGCGTGCATGTGTGTGGAGAACAGGGAGTATTAATTAGGTATGGAATGATGACCTTTTGACTGGTCTAAAGGGACCTTTATGCATTGCGGCCGTGGAGGGATTAATAGGTATTGCTAGGCAACGTGGATGAATGGTCTGCAAATTCTGTCTTGATTCATTAAAAACACTTAATTTGGCCATGTGAACATTGTAAGGACATGTGGGGCTGTTAAGAAATACTAGTCAAACCATGTATATGAATGTAATTGTTCGCTCGCATTGTTTATAAAGAAAACAACTTTATGGTGTGTGAAATTGTGTTTCATGCAAGTGTTAATATATTTATTGCGCTGTCTCACAGTGAGCAATTTGCTAGCTAAACCATTGCTAAATGTATAACAATAAAAAACCTTGAGAATAAATAGTGCTGTTAGCTTGTAACATGGTTACCTTCGCCTTGTTCTCATAATAACATGTTTATATAACAATATATTGTGAATGAAAGCATATTGTCGTCGACTGACGGAGTTCCCTTTGTTGCCCTCAAAACCTCTGATCTCTTCTATTTACACGACAAGACCAAACATCAGCCCGCTCGCATAAAGAGCAGGCTGAAATAAATGCAATACATAGGTACATGTGGCGGAGCCCGCCCCAACAAGGACACGAACTCCGCTCCTAAATATTAGAGCGCACATGCTTTAGCAAGACACACTAACACCCAAACGCTCTAGTGTCTGTCGGCAGAGCATCCATGAGGTGTTGAAGAGTGAGATTTAAGGTTTTATCTTATTTTAGGTATTATCATTTATTGCAAGCAAATTGCAAGCTAATACACTTTTTGTCAATTTCAACAAATATTTTCTTGCATTTCGCTCTTAGCGTTCTATGTTGTGGCGTGTTGATCTGATACTTCCACACAGCCCTGGCTCCGTAAATAGGAATATAAACAAAGTGGCGAACACCGCTCGTTAGCAAGAATGACTGACCCTACCTTTAACTTACTGTGCAGCTGGCCGTTACATACAGCAAAGCACTTTCTCTATCTCTACCGCATATAGATACACTGCATATACTGAATATACTGTTTACTGTATATGAGTTCAGATGCAAAATCCTATCCAATCCATCTGATACCATTTTTTTTTTAAATTGCCAATATTAAAATAATTTGAGACAGAACCTTTTCATTGTAATACATTTGAAATTAATGTATTCAAATATGGAACTCTAATAAATATTGCTCTTTAAGTTGCTGTGATGTGTGTGGGGTAAAAATATCCTCACTGTAGCGGGTCGAAGGATAAACTAAACATCTCTACTTATGGGGAAACCATCCTGCATGCTGATTGGTTGTCAAGTGTGAAGGGAGAGGCAATAAGAGGACTCTGATTGATGGAAATATAACATATAGTGCAAATATATGCCCCTAGTGTGTATTCATTTTTTAATTGAAGCCACTTCCCAAAATGAAGCTCTTTCAGAAGGCACCTCCTATAGGGACTAAGGACAGGCAGTCGGCTAGCTTCCAGAGTAAACATATAATCAACCTTCAGACAGCTATATAATTATATCTGGGACATGAGGGAACATAGGGGATGGAGCGAGCGCGTCGGGCAGTTGCACAGTTGCCGAGGAAGAGTAAATTGTGCTCTTAATATTTGTCGTCTAGCACCGAAAAAAGGTTCAGGCACACACACACACACACACCTTGTGTAAATGCCTCCACCTAAGGGACGTTAAACCACAGGAGATACCCTGGGTGGTTCTTAGGGACGATACAGGGAGCACGCCTAAGGCTTGTTCTCTGATCCGACTTCTCTCGATGGAGCAACCGTAATGCGGTTAGCTAACTAGCTAGGCCTTGCGGTCCGCGTTATCTCTCCAACAGCTGAAATGGATTCCGTTGCCTGCCAACAGAACATCGGCCGACCTCCCGCATGTTGTCTGCATCTGTAAACGTAAATAGGCTGGTTGCCTCCAAGCAGCAATGAAAGAAAGAAAGAAGGAAAGAAAGAAAGAAAGAACCCAGCAAATACCTGTTTTCTCCGCATCACCTGATTCCATTTGTAACCGGCCGAGCCTCCATCTTTTATGTGAACGTTCCCCTCTAATTTTCCCTGTCTCTATTTCAAAGGATTCTCTATAAAACGGTAGAAGCGCTATAAAGATATAGGATGCTATTAGCCGATAATTAAGCGACCAAAGCGAACACACCACCTTCCACCTGAATACACAACGCAGCTCTTATAAGCTCTCACATGCACAAGGGCGCACACACACACACACGCACGCGCACGGGAGAGAGGCCGTCTCTTGGGCCATAGGTTGAGGCACAGCGTGTCGTTGCCGAGGCAACAGGCTGCAGATTTAGATGGGTGTCAGTCGGAGGCAAGCATGTTAATCATCGCCCATCCTGACGTCGTCCGCGACAACAAAGGTGGGGCCTGGCCTCACACAGGTTATCATTATGCCAGGCGAGACGGTTGCCCCGGCGCCCCCGAGGTGTTGCCGGGGAAACGCTAAGGTACCCAGATGGTACCTGATGATGCAACTGATTCAGAGAGAACAGAAAAATGGCCGAGCATATTTGGTTAAGTATAACCTAATTACACACACACAGAGCGTTTTCCCCATCCATGCCAGAAACCATCGCGACTCCTTTAACCCTCACAAGGTCACCCTTGACCCCTGACCCCTGCACACACACACAAGCCACAGCAGCACTAAAATGATTTATCATTGCACTGCGACCTCGCTCCAAAAGAATCCCACATATTTAACGTATTAATTTTATAAGCAATAATGTAACGCAATACGGAATTAGAAATTACAAGTATATCACAGCCATCATAGAATTGTATTGATAATTGAAAAATATTCATTTGAGCTTTTTATGTTTTATTATCACTATTATTATTTTATTATTATTACCTTTTTGTCCAAACAGGAGACAAAGACCCTCCTCTACAGATAATGAACTCTCTCTGTTAGTCTATGTATTTTACTGTCTTATTTTCATGCATAAAACACACTTTTTATCCACAGGCTCGCTAAGTTAGACCTGCAAACATGTTGTTTCAAGCAGTGGAACACTGAAACACAAGCCTTTTCCTGGAGTGACCAGACTGTGACCCCGAGTCAGGTCACATTACAATGCAATGGACATGTTTAGATTTTTCACTCCGAAAGAAAAACATCATTAGGAACGGAGAGTGGATTTCACTTTTCCCTCAAGTTCCCATCTTGGGGGAAATGGTCGCCATCTACCCCTAGCCCCCCTAGCCGGGACCATGGCCTTAGACCTGACCTTCAACCTACTGGTCATCCACAACACACACAAATGAATGCACGCCCATATCGAGCCCCTCACATACACATATATATACGTTCATACAGACCAATGTACACACTGAAATACACATGCAAAACATGCATGTACATGCTCACACAAGCATGCGTGCGAGCACGCGCACACACACACACACACACCCACACCCACATTAAGAACATACTATAGAACGATGATAATAAAGTGCTAAGCGTCTTCATTTCGAACCTCCATCTGGACTGTCTCTGCTCCAGAAGTTGTCTGATCTGACACGGCCTAATAATAGGGTCGGGCCCAAGCGAAACCAGAAACAATTTGTTTTGGTCAGAGCTATCATTCCATTTCCCATAAGCCCCGCCTCTCCCATCTTTCCTCTCAGCTCCTCTTTGCATCTCTTGCCAAGAATTAAAAGGCATGACTTTGGACAGTTACACAAAGCGGCTGGCTGGTTACTTCTCCTCGTAGAGACGTTCTATGAAGGGCCATACCAGATTTACGTATCTTATTCCAAATCGCGAGCGGCGTGCCTCTCGGGGAGGGGAGGGGGGGGGAGGGGGGCCCTGTGCGCGCTCAGACAGAGCAGCGCTCCACAGCCCTCCTCTGGAATGAATAAAGGAGGAAGTGTGGAGGCTATGCTAACCCTCAAGCAGGAAGTGACACACGCTCAGTGACGCTAGGCAGCAGTTGTTTTGAATCTGGCAAGATTCAAAGGAGAAAGAGAAAAAAAGTTCTTAAGAGCAAAGATAGAAGGAAAAAGAAGAAAGAAGAAAGGGTAAATGTAATTTGATTAAAGTCATTGCCTACAGCAGCATTTTCCAATTCTAAACATATCCATCCAAAACCCGCTGATGTAAACAGTGCATGCCCTCTGACCTTTGTGGTAAACATCTGTTCAGGGATAGGCTTTCAGCCCAACATGACATTGACAGATATACTTTTAATCACCAAAAGCAACACACGATATGAATCTTCATTATCTACTTAAGCCATAAAGTTAACACAGCTCTTGTAGCTGTAGGCTACAAACAGGTTTCCTTAACGCAAATAAAGCAGACAGATCAGCCATTTCATTTGGTGTTCCAATAACAGTTACAGTCAAAGGCAATGAACTAGGCATGCCAGGCTTTGAGTTATTACTGAGAATCCATCCATCCATCCATCTTCTCACGCTTATCCGGAGTCGGGTCGCGGGGGCAGCAGCTCCAGCAAGGGACCCCAAACCTCCCTTTCCCGAGCAACATCAGCAAGCTCTGACTG
>JAODLL010015109.1:3969-28035 GCA_026546735.1 Forbesichthys agassizii | reverse complement strand
TTGTATTGGAATTATGTATTGTATTGGAATTACAGTACAGTATTTTACTCATTGTCCAAAAATGCTGTATGGAAACAAATATATAAGTATATTATAAGTATATATATATATATATATTATACTATATAAATATAGTATAAACATTAGAGAGGTGTATATTGCAAATAAACTTTACAAATAAAGGCACTGTGTAATGCAACATGTTATTAGTGTTGTTTAGGGAAAGTGCTTTAATATTGACAGCATGGCTTATTAGGTGACAACATGCGTGCTAGTGTTGTGTAAGAAAAAGTTGATTTGAGGACATGTATGAAGTGTTATGGTTGTTTTAGTGCATTTTGGATGTAAAATTAACTGTGGTGCCAAGATAAAAAGTGGTTAGGACAGCTAAGTGAGTTAAGCAAATGTGACCAAGGTATTGATAAATGGGTCCTAACGATTTTTTCATACTACTGCTGGCACACGTATAAAGTAAAACTAAATCCCAGCCAGTGCAGCCACTGGACAACTTCAACATAATTACACACTGTAACGTAGAGAGGGCTTCTACCACTGGTCTATATCATGTATTTATATGTACATTTGCCACGTGATGGCGATGTCTCCCTCAATTTATTCACGACGAAGGAAGTGGTTTCTTGCGAACAGGAAGTACAAAGAGAAAATAAGACCAAAAGCAAAGGGAATGGTAATAGTAGACATCACCATTTACGATGAGAAGTCAGCATTTATAAACGTTTTGTGTTAGAGTCGCGTGTCAATGGCAGTGCAAGTGAAAGACAAGGACGCATATCAAAGATTAAACTACTTATTTCAGGTACAAAAGTTTGTCGTTATTCAATGTGATAGTCTTTAAGAAAGAAAACAAGAAACTTCTCTTATCACAGATAATACCCCTTTCCTTTTTCTTTCTTTAGGCTGCGCATAACATTTTATCCAACAACCCACAGAATGTGGAGCTGGCTCGTTTCTACTGTTTTACTCAGAAGACTATTGCAAAACGTCTTGTTTTAAGACAGTAAGCTTGTATTTATTAACTTTAATAATAATAATGCCCTAATTAACAAATTGCAAAAACTGATAATTCTGCATTGAAACTTTATTTTCTTATGCCACATTTGGTTAATTGTTAATAGACTTACAATAGATGGATGGGCTGTTGGCTACTTGAGGTTTAAGTGTCAGTCTATTGCAGAGACCCATCAGTAAAGAGAACATTATGCAAGAAGTGTTGCTCACTGCTCATTCCTGGTGTAACTGCTACAACAAGACAGAGGAGAAAACGTAGGCAAACCTGCCAATTATATCCTTGATTTTCTGAACGTATTCATGCTAAGTTAATTGAAAAACTATATATAACTTTTATTAAATTATTATAAATTAAAAAAAAGGAAAATAGTTATCTATCTCTCTCCTTTGGTGTTGCCAGGAAGAAATAGCAAGACTCGGTTCACTGTTGTGAGGTGTCTGAGCTGTGGGCAGACCAAGACATTTCTAAATAATCCTGAGTATAATCTCTGGGTAGACAAGCCTGAAGCCCAGCTGGAGAACCAAATGAAGTCAGGTAAAAAACAAAATATCAATTATTTTTTTATAGTTCACACAGAGATAGATAAGTCACCTAATGGAAAGTGAACCCTTTCTTTCATAAAATGGGTTATCCAGTCATGCTCATTGTTAATGTATTCAACATTAACAGAATAACGCACTAGACATTACACCTGCAATGCACAGGCTTTGGCAATATTAAACATTAAACAAACACAATATTAAAAGTTGTGGTGTTGTTGCTGGTTAATTTTGCACATTTTGGGTTGAAGATGTTGAAGATGCCCAGATAAATTGACTGATTGGACGTCTTGTGCCACTTGCAGGACAAATTATATATCTGGTATCATTAGTACTGCATGTAGTATATAGATTAATCCAGTCAGAACCAGAATAATTGAGCACAGGCAAAATACAAATTTATTTACCAACACTACCCACCTGGAATTTTATTGAGTAAAGATTCTGATGTGCAAGATGAAACATATTGTAGGGGCAGATCTTATTAAAGTTGGAGCCAGTCCTTCTGTAGAAGGATTGTTTATGTTTGAACTCTGTCAAAAAAAAAGAAAAGTAAAACACATCACACGCCCTTCAATGGCATAGATATAGGGTGCTGCCTCAGAAGCTCCGCACCCCACACTGGAAACTCATTGCCAAAGCTAGAATATTGTTTTGCTGTGTGGTGTGGTCTGCATCACTCTTGTTGGTGTTCCTGTTTACAGAGCCATGGCTGTGTAGAAACACCATATTATGGGTGAACCACGTATTGTTCCCTATTAAACATTCTATTTTTTTTTTTTCCACAGTTCCATGTCTGTCTTCTAATGTACCACCAATAGACCCGAAAGGTGAACAATCTTCTAAATCTAGTGTGAGCACTTTGAACAAATAACAATTTGCTCCTAATTATTGTAATTGTTTTTGGCTGGCATTTCGGCTATTTCCATTGCTGTTTCATTGTTTATAATGTGAGCCTACAGATTGGGTATTTGAAAGTTTTTCCCCCATTTTATAAAGAAAATGTGTTTGCTCAGCTAGTTTTCATTATACCAGATATATAGAATTTTTTTTTGGACAATTTTATTTTTATTAGGTTTATTTATTTGACACATTTACTTTTTCTTTTTTTCTCCTTGGTCGGCTGGGGTGCTCCCCTTTGGCACTCTGAAACGAGTTTTCTGGGAATATAGCAGGTTCTTGGAGAAAATCCTTGGAATATGGCCCATGTACAAAAAAAGGGCCAGTAGCATACCTGTGAAAACATAAGTAATGTATTTACTTGACCAATATGTTTAAATTTAAGCAACAGTAGTTGGATGTACTTTACCTGTAAGGGGTCCAAGCCAATAGACTACTGCATATTGCATGAAAGTGAATCCAGGGCAGTGGAAGGTGAGGCCATATGCCAGAGATGGATTCATGTAAGCTGAGGTATAGCCACTGGCTGTAGGTGAATTAGAAGTAGAAATATTTGTTACATATACAGTATTTAATATGGCCGTGTTTGAACTCTTCATGAAATGAATTCTAATGGTTTTGGGGTTTAGAGAAGTTAAAGAGATGAATGTGGTTGCCACCTAAGTCGATAAATGTATTGTTTGTATATATTTGGGCGGGGGGGGGGGCTCAAACCACATTTTAGGGGGCAATTTAAATGTGTGGGTCAGGACCCTCCTTAATGGGGTTTGAGATTATCTGACATGTATTGTGTTGTTTTATTAAAATCAATACATAATTCTTTTCCACCATGATGTTCATGTTTTATTTTATTAAACAGCTTCATTATAACTTCCTTTTTTTAAGATGATGTCTCTAAAATGGGGTGGGGAGACTCTGCTCTAATCAAAGAAGCAAAAACTGCGTAACATCCTAAATGATTATGTTGTGTGATGAGGAACTTACCTGTGTGGGACAGAAAGGTGAGCAGGCCAGCGATAAGGGGAACTCGGATCAGTGCAGATCTACGTTGAAGGCTCAGGTAGAGCAAGTGAAAGACCAGTGCGCACACGCTCTCAGTAAAGTACCCCTGTGGCAAAGAGGTCAGCAGAGATGTGCTGCACTCTTTAGCCATCAGGTTCTTGATCATGTGCATGTCTGTCAGCTCCAGGTCCCAGTAGTATATAGCAGTATGAAGAGCTAGATGGGCGCCCAGAAACTGAACGGCTAGAACTAAAGCTGTGGGCAGGATGTTGGCCTCTAGCAGCAGGAACCTCCCCAGCACAACGGTGGGGTTCCCTGATGCGCTGCCACACACTATACCTTGAGACAACAGCACCATGAACAAAACGGTCACGGTCACGTCAGCGCCCAGGCCCCCGGCCCACTGCCCCACCTCTACGATGGTCTGCACCTCCAGCCAGCAGGCCACCAGCACAAAAGAGGCAGTGAACTCCAGGGTGAAGGATAAGCATGGCCATCTTCCTAGGAGTATTCTGACTAAGGCCCCGAAAACTATAATGGCCAGGAAATATCCAAGGGATGCATTTAGTCCAGACATGGCTCAGTATGTGAATGAATGAATGCTCAGGGTGTAGCAGGTGTGCTCTCTATGGCAACGTGGCACACAAAACGTTCCTTATCAGGCGGTGGCCACGTTTTTAAACCACGACCACCTGCCAAAATACACACTGGCCTTTTCAAGGTCCGGAATTGAATCATGCTTTCAGGGCAACTTGTTACTTTTGCCATTCCTGTGAGTTAATGATCATTTGGTCCAACAATGATAGTGACTTATGATACAAACACAACTGACCACATAAGCTATACTCAAACTCATTTCTGATGGTGACAACTGAACTGCAGCACAGGGTAAATATATTGTAGTTATTTCCATATAAAATAAAATGCAGTTTCAAAGTGAAAACATTAACAAGCATTATTTTAGTGTTGTGTTTTTAATTACAGATTCAGAAGAATTCAACTGAGCGTTAACTGCGCAGGATTTTGAAGTGCGGCTGGCCTGGGGGCTTCTATCCCTGGGGGACCATTGCCTAGTTGCCAAACACAAATACACCATCAAATCAAACTTTATATAGCACATTTCAAATGGTTTCAACAGTTGTATAGAAAAAAAGTAGAATACACAAAATACACGATGAATTATATATCTCTGAATATCTAAATTAAAGTTAAAACTCAAGTAGTATAAAATCAGGACAAATCAATGTCGTGCGTCAAAAGCCAGGTTAAAAAGTGTTCATGTATTTTTTTGAAAATGTCAAAATGATAATCTGGCACTGTTAAGTTAAACAGGCCAATATAGTGGCTAAAAAATGCTTCACCAAATGATTTGACTGGATACACATTTAGGAACCATGTCAGATAGGTAGGCTGCTAGGTGCCAGGCCATTCTGTATATGCTTTAAAGTCACAGACCATAGAGCTATTTTCACACACAAATTAAGGTTCATGGTAGGCTACTTTACACATTTGGTAAAACCAATATGGTTAAATCAATTAGCTTTGGGGGGCATATAATTGTGTCTACAAACCCTGGGGTCACAAGATCTGTGCTCAATCCTTTGGCTCAATAATTAGAAGTTCGTTGACAGGTGAAGTACGCCCTGATCAGCACTTTCAAGGCGACATGATGCTCAAACCAAACACGGCAGGTAAAACAAACGGCATATTATATTAAAAGCTACTTTTCTTATAGTTTTGTATTTGTCCAACGGCCGTAGCGATGACCAGTCGATCATGTAATCTCAGATAAGTGACCCTGATCACTTCTAGCCTACATTGGGGTTAATCGATCAAATTTGGCATTGCGCACAATATTCGCCTGTCTGAATAGCCTATGCCTAGTCTGATGTATTGTCATGGCTGTATAGCTTCACGAGGCGTAGGCTACGCATTCTCAGGCTAGAAATCCTACTGTAGCCTACATTAGGTAGGCTATGTCAGTTGCCATGGTGTAGCATTAGATGCACTCACTCACTGACAAACACAATGTCGAACTCGGAGAACTTACTGTAGATTTAATTGAAATGTGCAGTAACTCGAATAAGAACGCGCGTAAAGCTATATTTTACGCGTGGTTAAAATGTAGGCTATATGACTATTTTGCGTTGAACTCGGAGAACATGTACTACTGCTGATTATGTTAATTGAATGCTATTTCTTTGAGCACTGCATTGTATCGGTTTACCGAGCAACCCCATTAGTTCTGACATAACAACCAGTCTTTGCTTCATGTAGTGCCTTATTGGACCACATTTCTGAAGACCTCCTGAATAATCATGCATCATGGGCAAGTAATACAAGCTAAACACATTTATAATATAATAGAAATATGCTTAATTTTTCTGCTTGTTCCCACAGAAAAACACAATCAAATTCCAGTGTGGTCAGGTCATGAGCTGGATTGGGAAATCCCTACTAACAGAAGAATACAAAATTCTAATAAACAGAAAAGTAGGACTAGTGTTGAAATAAAAGCTACATCTAAGAAAAATAAAACAAGGTAGGCCTACGTGTACTGTAAAAGCAATTGCTGACAGTGAATGAATAATTTAGGAACAGTAGCCTAAAGTCCTACTTTCAGTTCTACCATCTAACACCTTTTTGTTTTTAGAAACTTTTCAGCACAGGCATCTAGCAATTCAAATGTTTCCTCAACAAGAGACTGTTGCAGACCAAGGTATACAACCGAATATAGGAAAGTAACCATTCAGCCCTTTACAAGCCCTGACGACGAAGACCTTGCCTTAAAGGTTAGCTCAGTCAAAGGTATGTTAGGGTTTTTGGAATGGTTATAGTAAGTATTTGGAGTTGGGGAAGAAAAAAACTTGAGCATGCCGATTTTTATTTTTGTATTATTCAAGATATTTTAAGACTACAGCAATATGCAATGCATGATTGGATGGATATTGTAGACCACCATTGTTTTTGTGCAGCTCAGCTTCTATCTCTTTGTACCATAGCTAAAATGGTGCAATGATAGCCAACTGTTCTTAACAGCTTATATATTGTTCACTGGACCATCTTAGTTTTCTTTTTCATACAAGCACCTTCTAAGTTAACAGCTTCATTAGTGTTTGGTGTACACATTGAAGATACACCTTTAATGCAGAAGGATTTGAACATTTTCTAACAGTCTGCTTTTAATTTACTCAGGCAAAGAAAAGGATTTAAAGTGGAGTTCTACTTCTTTCACCAGCAGTAATAGACATCCACTCAAAGTAAAGTGGCTAAGAAAGGTATAAACAAATTGTACAATATATGATCAATAATATTAATAGCAAAAGCATCACCAAGGGACAAAAACTAGTCAAATACAACATAAATATTATCTAGTAAGTGGATTAAAACAATTAATAGTATTTGTAAGGTATTTGCATATGGCACAATTTGGGTGTTTTCAAATATAGAATACTCATTAAGTAGTTAATTAAATGCATAAAATATATCTCTTAAGATAGAGCGATTTTAACCACAGGGGTTGGATTCAGACAACATCAGAGCTCTACTGGGAGGTTCCGCAGACACATCTAAATGGTGTTCCTCTCTGTCTTCTAAGAACACTTCACTCATTGCCCTGACAGGTAACACACCAATAAGAGATATGAGTGGTATGTGTGTGCATGTTCTTTGCTTAGTCATGTTCTTGTTTGGGGGGGAAAAAAAGAAAAAGCTAATTATTGTTTTACAGTATGCTAACACATAGGACAAATCCCCAAAGGGGTTTAAAAAGGCTTTTGAAAGAGTTCCAAATACAGGTAGTTACAGGTAGAATAGTAGTCTCTTGGATAATTTTAAGGTATGATGTTACCGATGCCATCATCACCACTTGCCATGCATCTCTATTGTTTAGAAAGCAAGGAGATGTTTTCTCTGTCAGAGTCTGTGGGGAAAGCGGTGTGCAAGCAGCTGAATGAGGGAAACATTGTGCGTTTGTGCTCTGGTTCTTCTACTAGGCAAGTGTTTGAACTATGTAATAAAATATACATGCCTCAATGACTGGGTGTTTTCATTTGGGAAACTATTTTTCCTTATGCTTTAGGAATGATAGCTCTCCCTCCATGTCAATTAATGAAGACCTATCTGTTGGAGATGAGGGCACAGAAGGGTCAGTGTCTCTCAGTTTACAAGACGAGCTGAATAAAAAGAATGCCAAAATACTTACACCTCGGGCCCTTTCAGTTTTGACGTCACTTCCAGTGAGTGTTAAGGAATCTTTGCAAATTTCCTGATGACTTGATTTTATAAACTGATAATGCAAAATGTTCACAGCATTTTCCTCTACCTGGGGGCAATTCCAATAATATACTATTGTTATCCCACAGATTGCTAGTGAGACCTACCCAGTGCTGTGCAGTAGTGATAAACATAAACACAAACCATTCAGCTCACCTGGCTTTCACACCTTGAGCCCCTCTCAGATACCTACTTCCAGCAGAAGGACTGTGCTCTCGGCCATCGTGCACATTACAGAAGCCCTTCAGGCTGAGACTATAGTGAAAAAGAAGAAGGACAGGCTGCGTTTGGAGGCCTTGAAAATGCAGGCATTGCATGCGCACACGGTGACCCTGAAAGTCTTATCAGCTGAGGAAAATACTGAGAATGCAGATCTGAGACGATTTGACTTGTGCTGTCAGAAGCCATCAACATTCCCAGACACTCCACCCCCTACTGGCAAGACCCCTGAAAAATGCATAAACGCTCCGTGTTCGGCCCCGTCAAGCCCTTTCATAATTTCACCCAAGACACCCATACAAAGATGTGGTACCTTAGGTCTGGTGGGACCTGTTACTAATGGTTTGAATCCAAATCCAGCTGAAACTTCTCCCGGTCCTTCTAGACACTTAATCAGAGGAACAAGGGCGCAAGTAATTTGTTCCACCCTTCATACCAATCACAGATATTCAACCAAGAGCTGGAATGATAACAGAACGTGTCCGTTTAACTCCAAACCCATGCATAACAAAACAACTCTGAACAATATGTTTGCAACTTCCAAGCAACTCTTTCAAAGGGATTGTTGTAACCATCTAGAACAGAGCCCAGGCATCTTTAGCTCAAATAGCAGGAATAACAAAGATACAACTTGTTCTGTAGTGAGAAGTCCAGACAGGTTTGACTCTCCAGATGACCACAATGACACCCAGTTCTACAATGAGCAGGAATCCAAATCATGTTCAAACTTTGACACAGGAAAAGCCATACACATCCCAACTGGGTAGAATGTGAACAGAAGTATAAGATAATGTAATGCATATGCATTCATATTTAAATGTGAATTTAGTCCTTCTGGAGAAAAGCGTCCCTTCAATGCCATAGGGTGGTGCTCCCTCTGAGATTCCACAACCCGCTCCCACCCACACACATATGGAAACACATTGCCAAGCTTTTTATAGTGTTGTGTGGTGCAGTCTGCACCATTTGTGTACCCATTTACAGATCTGCGCAGAAACACCAGATTATTTTCTCAGAACAGAACAGACAGCTATAAATAGATATTTGCTGAATTTTACAAAAAAACTATCAGCTTAGAATAGCTGACTTCACCTTTAAATATATTGTTTGTATAATGAATAGGCCAATTATTCTCAATAAGGCTATATGTAATGTAATAAATTTGAATTGCGTTTCCTTCATATGCTACCTTCATTCATTTCATACATAATAGACTGCAGGCCTGATGTAGCACAATGATGCATATGCGGAAGTTGTGAAACGTCACTGTTCGTGTAACTGTCCATTCCACGGCATAGCGGTGATGGCAAACACACAAGAAGCAGAGACGGGGGAATGAGTGCATCTCGGGGATGGCGGACAAATCCTTAACAGTGTTTTTGAAGTTGTTCGCAGCCGGATTCTACGGTGTTAGCTCGTTTCTCATCGTCGTGGTGAACAAAAGCGTCCTCACCAATTATGGGTAAAGGACACATTTTGGTGTAACTTGAAAGTGTTCGCTGTTGTGTTGTACGGTACGCGCTACCGTAGCTAACCAAGCTATGTTGAA
Source organism: Forbesichthys agassizii (assembly GCA_026546735.1). Taxonomy (NCBI): domain Eukaryota; kingdom Metazoa; phylum Chordata; class Actinopteri; order Percopsiformes; family Amblyopsidae; genus Forbesichthys; species Forbesichthys agassizii. Next base: position 18,521 of record JAODLL010015109.1, on the reverse strand, counting down.
TGTAGCAGTCTACTGCCAGCAGTCGGTACTAACTTTTAGCTAAAGTTGCATGACAGACCGAAGCAAGGAGTGTCGACTATCTTAGCATTTTCATAGTTATTTTGATGAAGCCCCTGGGCTCTGAATTGTATGCCTTGCTTTTACAGGTTCCCTTCTTCGATATGTGTGGGGATCGGACAAGTAGGTTCAATTCACATTTCTTTAATTTTGTCATATTATGTCATGTCACTAACTGAAATATACAGTTCGTTGGCGATAATATACAGTATATTGGAGATGTGCGTGTCCTGTCGTGCAGATGTTTGCTACAGTGGTCGTGCTGTGGGCTGGCAAGGCTATGAGGGTGATCAGCTTCCCCGACTTTGATGACAGCATACCTGGCAAGGTGATTCTTTGCTTTGACTGCCATTGCTTTTGTTCACGTTGCCCTATTGGAATACCGTTCTAATAATGGTTCAATGACACGTCGCACCGTTATCTTCTTAAATAAATAAATAAAATAAAAATGTCTGCACCTTCTGCATTACACAGACGTTTCCTCTACCTCTCCTTTATGTGGGAAATCAAATCACTGGTCTCTTTGGAACTCAGAGGCTCAAGTAAGCTCAGATGGAAATCAATGGTTAAAAAGTGTCTGTGCAATTAAGTCTGATTATTGATGTTATACATAAGTGTGTCATACTTTAATATTAATGCAATAATAAATATATCCTTTTCCACCAGTCTGCCAATGTTTACTGTCCTCCGGAGGTTCTCCATCTTATTCACTATGCTGGCTGAAGGATTTCTGCTCAAGTAAGCAGACACCCCAAAGTACTTTACGTATAGCATAATCTATTGTTCTAGTGGAGTCAGCACTATTCGTATAATGAAAGCTATGCTTATTTGACACCCCAAAACATTATTTTTTAATAGCCCACAAACTCCCCTAGTTCGTCTTTCTTTCATTCATTTCTGTTAATTAACACTGTTACAAAACGCTGTTCACAAAAAGAGTCAATATTTCTATACAAATATTAAACATGTTCATAAATGTAGTCTAGTAAAACTAGATTAAAGAAAGTGATGTTTAAATCATCCTGTGGGCCCCCAGAAAGAATGTCATGACCCTGCTTGGCTTACCCACCCCCCACAGTGGGAACTAATTATCTAGCTAAAGTAGAAGCTGTTGAAGCCTTTCTCTTTGAAAGTTCCAGAGTGAGAGTTTTTTTTTCTTTTTCTCCTTCCTTTGCCAGGAAGAAATTCTCCAGACCAGTCCAGTTGACAGTATTTACAATGATCCTCGGGGCGTTTGTAGCTGCAAGGTACGCTGTATTGCATCCAGGTGGAGCCACATGTTAACTCTGCTGTAATGACCTCAACTACAAAGGGTCCTGTCCTCTACTGTTTGACGTCTTACTTTTTGCTGCCATTTTATGTTTAAAAGGTTAAAGGAGGACCATGTGAAACAGAGATGCCCATGGCCACACTGTGGAAAACTGCTTTCCAAACCTACACTGTTTTAAAATAATTCTCTTTCATGTCTGTCCTTACTAGTGCTGATTTGTCCTTTGACCTACATGGCTATGTGTTCATTCTACTGAATGATGTATTGACTGCAGCCAATGGAGCCTATGTAAAACAGAAGTTAGACTCAAAGGTATGTTGCTGTTGGCATTGAGCTGATGTATAAAACCCAATTAGGTTTTAGTTTGGTGAAATGTGTCATGTTAAATTCAAATGGTGTATTTTGTTTGTACAAATATTTTTGCGCTGGTTTAACAAAATGTCCTGGTTAGTTTCAGCAGTTCCTGTGCTTTACAATGTACTTTCTCACCTCCCAGGACAAGCATAGCATTAGCATTACAGCACAGGACAAAGTAGAGCCACATTTAGAACAAGCTGTTCTACAATCTACACTAATACTAAAATAGACAGTGTACATGAGAGAGTATGTTGAACTCTGTGGCAAGCCCCAGGACGGTGAAATAGGTAGGCTACGTGTTGACATCTGTAAACTAGTTGGTGAGGAATGCAGCACATTCAGCCGTGTGAATAACCTCCTCTGTTCTCATCCCTGGAGAACGGCCCTTATTTTTTTTTTTAATGTAATTAAATGTAATGTGTGCACATGCTGCCCCTCTGTCTCTAAACTTTCTCTAAACTGTCTCAACTACAGGAGCTTGGAAAATACGGCCTGTTGTATTATAATGCCTTATTCATGATTATTCCTACTCTGCTGTTGGCTCATGTGACCGGAGATATGCAGAAGGTATCGTCAGTCTGTCTCTTTGTCAGTCTTGGTCAACACTATTTGTAACGGACATTTCACTGTATTGGGTGTTTTTATCTAGGTATAGTACAATGAGGTGTATGTTATGTACCCTATAGCAAGGGTTAGTGTGTGTCGTCTGTTTGGTAAGTGAGGGCAGGGACCTGCTGGTTTGCCAAACTCCAGAAAAGGGGGGGGGTGCGCGCGCAACAGCCCTTCAGGCACAAAGCTGCTTTTATGCAGTGTTATTACAGCTACCCCAGAGAAGATATTACTGTATAGCTGCACCTTGTTTAATTTATTCTAAAGTAAGATAAATTAAGAACATTTCATACCTGTATCATCTTGTGTGTTAAATTTGTAACTAGTCTTAATTGTTAATTCATAATCCGTTGTATGTAGAAAGAGGTAATATTCATTATGTGTCTTTCTGTTCAGGCACTGGAATATGATGGCTGGTCAGATGTGCTTTTCCTCATGCAGTTCATCCTCTCCTGTATCATGGGGTGAGACCTAGCCTAATGTTGGTGTTTGTTTTCGTGTGCGTTATCATGTATGGCTGAAATAAACTGTAGATTCCAGTAGATTCTAAACATGCTACTACCACCTAACATCATGCAGTATGCTTCATGTTGAAACAAGTGTTGCGTTGTGAGTGGCACTATGACGTGGATGTTTTACAGGTTTGTGCTGATGTATTCCACGGTGCTATGTACGCAGTACAACTCTGCACTAACCACCACCATCGTGGGCTGCATTAAGGTGAGCTCCAGATTCCTATAGAATGCCAGGCATTTACATGGCATACATTTGCTGGATGCACTTACCAGTGGAACTGATTCAAACTATCACGTGTGGGAGCATTATAGCCTGGGTCAGAGCCATGTAAAGAGAGTTGCGTCATCTCCGTTCACTCCAATGGACTGTTTTTTCACAGCAACGGGGCCTCAAAATATTGCCCGGAAGTTGGCCTAAATACTAAAAGTACCCTACACATTTTATTTTAAATGTAAATCAGTGCATTTATTGACTACTAATTACCAAAAGTTAAAGTGAATTGATATATAAAGTTATATATCTGTAAATATATATTCAAACTGCCCACCTCTCCATGAACCATGTGACCGTTGACAATTTCGAACTTCCGTTGGTGTAACTGTTCTTTCCATGGCTCTGGCCTGGGTCAACCAGACCCTAAATGCACCTTATTAATGGCCATGCACAAATGGGAAGACTTAACTGTTGTTGCCTCCTACTGGGTGTAGATCTCTGGTTAATTGTGAAACTATTGGACAACCTTTAACTTCTCGGCATTGCTACAACAGTTTGGATCGCCTCATCTAGCTCTATCTCCATTTTGAAACAAATTTGAGCTGAGAACAGTTGGATGGAGCCAGGCTAGGTGCATTAGCTGAATCCCAAAAATTAGGTTTGTGAGAAGATATTTAGAATCCTGCAAATATGTATACATTTTACTGGATAACAATTTGCTAGCCGGAAGGTAATTCACTAAATTTGCATTTGAATAAAACCAAATGATGTAAGGTGCTTCTATAGGGTCTTCCTATTTTCTACAGTTCCAACATAGTTTATAAAACATAAAAGGGACAGAAATCCTGATAGGTTCATACTTGGGGTGTGTAATATGGGTTCAAAGCTTTGGCACATTTATTACATTTCCTATGGATAATTTAGTTAAACCAACATGTACATAAAACTGGGGACTGGAAAACTGCTTTCATTGTTTGAAGGATGTAATTCTATTCTCTGGTCTTGCATTGATGTGATTGACGAGTGTTTCTTTTAACCATTCATGGGCTAATTCATGTTTCGTTCGTTTCACAGAACATCCTGGTGACATACATTGGGATGGTGTTTAGTGGAGACTACATTTTTACATGGACTAACTTCATAGGTTTGAATATCAGGTATGGATTTGTCAATATTTCTGAGCATTCATAAAAATTAAAAAATGTTTCTTAGTATGTGTGTTTGTTTATATAAGAGATACTGCCTCTGTTTTGAGTGGTTCTGGGCTGCAACATGTTCTTACACACTCTCTCTCTCGCTGCGTACACAAAGCAACGTAATACGTGCATTTTGCAAACCTTCCCCAGTATTGCAGGCAGCCTGGTGTACTCTTACATCACCTTCACAGAGGAGCAGTTCAACAAAGCAAGTGACAGCAGCAGGCAGGAGACCAAGGGCAAGGTTGTCGTTTGAGAGACACTGGATATTTTTATGCTGATGAGAAGACTTTATATTTTTGGTACGGTTTATATTTATTGAGCATTTTAACAGCTGCGGCTTGGATTCCCTGGGAAGGGATGTGGCGTCTGAGTCACCAGAACATTTATAACCCGCCTCAGGTTTCTATGGTTACGAAATCCTCTACGAGGAGCAGAGTAACTTTTTGTTACTTTCAACTGGTCCATTTGTTTTTTGTTTAAATTGATCAGTTTGAAAATGTTTACTGTGATGGAAACTAATATGTGGCTGTTTGATCCAACTGTCATTGGAATGCACATTCCTGTCGTCGTTCAGATGGTTCTCTGGAACAATTCTAAAAATGAGAGCTGGAATTGTCAGAAGATTACAAGGATGATGTATTGCAAATATTTAAAGGGATACTTTTAAGACACAATCTTTTCTTTTACTGTAATGTACAGATTATCCAGATAGCTGTTTACATGGAAAGTTGCTTATGAATGCTTGATTGCACACAAGATGCTCTGACACTGTCATTAGCTAGGATCTCCTATTTCACTCCAGAGTTTTAACATGATGCTTTTTCATTTTCTAGTTGTTTTTTTTTAATATATAAATGGACCGACTATCTGAGAGTACAATAATGTACCGTCATCCTTCAAAAAACCAAAGTGGCTGTGGCAGTGGGCTGTGATCTCAAATTAAGGATTGTAGCTTTAAATATATATGCTGCTTTTCCTGGCCTATAATCGTCAACTGTTTACATTATTCCCTCAGTATTAAGAAGTTTCTGTCTATGCAGAAGCAACAATGAGTAATTATGGTTTATGTGCGCAACAAGATCCTATTGCACTTTTACAGTAAGTAGCTAGTACTGTTTTAGTAATTGTAAAATGCAGAATTGTATTTCTAAAACTCAATTTATAGTTGTAAAAATTAGATGAATCAACATGTACATTTGTGTTGCATTTTACAACAGTTGGCCCTAAACATTAAGGGATAAATATATATTAATGGGTTTCTAACTGCCATATATGCATTCATTTGAATGAATGGTTGGTTTGTAGCAATTTGTAAAGTTTGTACATCTTAGGTTCATAATCTGAAATGAATGCAGTAGGCTTAATATTTTAAAAGGTTTCAAAACTAAGGCGTGTGTTTGTGTATGCACACGTGTAGAGATACAGAGAACGAGGAAGTGTAAAGACTGCGCATGTTTTATTTTATTTAATAAATCTAACGAAGCTATTGAGATTGTTTAGTGATGCAGAAACTGCAACTCAATTGTGCTCCCTACCGGTTGATCCTAAAATCTATTATATATTTTTAATCCTAAGAATTTTTTTTTTATTTGGCTTGCAATATGCATGATTTGTCACTTAACTAGTATAGTAAATGACTGCGAGTGAAATACAAATCAGCATCTTTACAGGAGTGCTGTAAACCTTTGTAAAGTTGCTGCACTACTCGGCCAGTCACAGCTTAAACATGTCAAATTTAACAATTATTCACACGTGCATGGTATTAACTCAAGAAGAAACATTTTATTAAAAAACATGTTAGAAAACAAACTCATGCAAACTAGTGCAAGTCTGCTATGAGTTTACATATTATACGCCATATGTATGAATAGCCTGTGTGAAGGCACACACATTACAATCAAAACTAATTTATACAAATTGTATAAATGGATTTGTATCAAAATAATGAAAATACAAATTAACACTAAAAGTTTGCATTGTGTTTGCTAGTACCATACCCCAAACAATATGAAGGCACAAGTTTATTTTCAGCACACATCTTCATCAGGCCTCCAATTTTGTTCATATAAATATAAATAAGAAGGCTCTTCAGAACTATTGCCAAAAGTACTGTATTTCTGCTATTGGCATAGTACACTGAGGTATAGAACACAGCTATAGGTAATGGTTGCACTTGCCAGTCACATACTCTGACAGGAGTAAGCATGCTTTGCAAACATTTCATTTTCATAAAATAATAAATACACATGCCACTACTGGATTGTACTCTTTCAATGGTATACTAAAACTGCATTGCGTTGAACTGCATTGTTACGAGAAATGTCATAGTGCCATAACATTTCAATAAGATCTGGATTAGAAACAAAAACAACATTCTATAGCAGGGAGGGGTATCGTTTATAAATATGCTACTATTCAAGTTTGCAGACTCTTCAAAGATTGAAAACACATCTGTTTTGGTTTAGCTGTGGGTTTCACCAGACAAGGAATAGTAGTTCTTACATTAAGTTAAAGGCAAATGTACACATCTAGTGCAGTTATTTATCAAATTAACATAAACCATCACAAACGCTGTTGGTTAAATTGGAAGCACAACATCTCAGGGATCATAAATTAAAATATCTCAGAAGCATTCTCTTCCCAGATTTCTTATAATAGCAAGAGCCTCGGCACAACACTGGTACTTAATCGATGATAAAGTGAGTATGTTGAAGGACAATTACAAAAGGACTTTAGCACACTGAAGAAATTGCCATTTCTTTACAGTGTGTAATACACACAGTATGTGTCTTTTTTTAGTTATGACTCAAAGGAACTAGGCTATTTACACAAAACAGGCAAATGCATTGCAACATCTTTATAACTATTTAGACCACCAGAGTAGACAGAATGTAGACTAACCCCTAACCTTGAGTAAAAGAAAGTTACCTTAAATCCAGATTAACAAGAAATGCTAGAATCATAAAAAAAAATTTAAAAAAAAACACTTGCATGGCAGGCAAGCAGGGTTTACCTATTGCCTAAGCAGTAGAAGTGCACAAAAATTAGCTTTGTCAAATATGTTCCACAGGATTTTACTCAACACAATCCTGATGAAGCAAAATCACATTGCAGTCCACAGCACTGTGCAACCACAAGCCATACAAGAGAGTAGTAGTAGGTTAGATTGTCTGCAACCCTCACAAATAAAAATATAGTTTGTGAATAGTAGCATCCAAAGAACAGTAATAAAATAAATAAAATGATTGCACATTTTCATCTTCCCCACTATAAAATAACATTGCCTGAGCATTCGTCCTCTAAACAGAGTGGGCATTTTGCATAACAAAAAAGTATTTATATGCAATATTAACCGAGTGGCTGGATTTGAACAAATTATTTGTAAAAGCTGTATAACAGCTTTTACAATGTAACAAGGTTTTCAGCCACATAACAAAGGCTATAGAAGTTGCAAGCTATACAGCAGAGGTTGCAAAGAGAGGACAAGAGTCTGTACAACCAAAGACGACTGCTAAGTTGGTTGTATTTGATATCCGTCTCACATAACTTGGCGTATGCCTCTCGATTTGACGACAAGCCAATATCCTGTCCCAAACCACACGCTTGCTCGATGAGGTGCATGTCCGCCATTATTTCAGAAGTCATTTGGCCAAACCACTGAGCATTGACAGCTGCCACAGTCACCGACACAAAAAATATAAAGATCTGGGAAGGGGGAGCAATTCAAAGATGTTAAAATGTTTGGTTTTTTGTTTTGTGTGTGTTGTGATCAATCGGTACCAAATACACACCTGAAAAGCTTCCCGTTCATCCAATAGGTCACTTGGATGATACACCGCATAGATGGTGAGGTTGAAAAAGGCACACGCCGAGCCCAGGTGGAGGTAGAACGGCACCAGGCGACTCTGGATGAACCCGAACGTATGTCTGTTCAGGTGGCTGTCCATCACAAAGCCTGTACAAAACAATAGGCATATTAGCGCCTCAGAAAATCAAAAACACCTGTATGCCAAATTTGCTTAACATAAACAGGATACTGACTGGTGGTGTAATGCTATCCTGAAATCTAGCAAAAAGGGACACAAAGTTGAATACAGGGAATTTCAACATGTGTGGGTGCACAGGATACGAACTTGATATGAAGGTGACCCATATCTGCATGCCCCAGTAGGTTGATAGTAACAGCAGCTGCAGAAGTTTGACAGTGAAGGTGGGTTCCTGGTCTGTGGACATATTTCCTTCACCACTTTTCCCTTCCCGTTTTCACACCAGTGTAGTACAGCCAAAAGGGGAACAATAGAGAGATGGGCTTCCTTGCAAATTATTGAAACACCTTGATGTAACGTAATTCTTCCAGTTCTTGCCTGTACAAACATCCAAATTCATTTTACTACAGAATATCTGAGAATAGATCAGTTTACAGACAAATATCCAACAGCCATTGTACAAAGAATTGCTTAGCAAAATACATGGAAATCAAGTTTATGTTGCAGGCTTCCATCGAGACGCGAGAAAAACGTCAGGTTAGTTTAGTCTACATATCATGCTAATTTATAGAAAGAAAAAAAAACAAAAAGAAAAAAAAACTACCGTATATGATATAATACCTAACGCACTTAAGTATAAACAAAGAGGGAAGATGACACACTACTGTAGTACCGTATTAAGGTTACTGGGGCATAGGTCAGCCGCCGCAGAAAACAAACTGGTTCAGGAGGCAGGCTAGCAGTAGGCTACTACGCTTCCGCATTGTAAAGGAAACTTGATGTACCTGTCTCGACCTTAAACATTGACAATGCAACTACGAAGTTATACATGTCTATATAAATAACCTCATGGCTATGAGGTGGGTGTACTTAGCTAATAAACTAATAATTAAGATCTAGTTACAGCTGTTTGAATTAACGTAAAGGACGTATCCGACAGTTGCCATGATAGTACGTGCAGACCGAGTGAAGCGAAATTAAAAGTTGTCTTATGTGTTCAAATAAAACGTGGCCTAACCCAGGCTAGCGTTAAACACAGCAGATTCGTGTAGAAAGAAGAAACAAGTTACCTGACCTTATCGTACCGTATGTTAACGGTAGGTAACTTGTTTGCTTTCTACACATGGAATCCTTGGTAAAGGCGTATGCCTCCATGGAAAATGCAATAATTTAGAAAACTAATACAATAAGTCACAAAATGCGCAATGTATGAAAATCAAAATGAGCTAAACCACCATTCGTACTGTAGAAATAATGACACAGCAGCCTACCTGTAGTTTTGTTTCTTTCAACTTGAACCAAAACTTACGACACTCGTTTCCTGCTGCGGTACGGTAGTCAGAAATGCATCATCGTACGAAGGTGGAGCCTCACTTCATCAGGCCCTGTCATATATGAATAAAACATATAGCGCTAGGTTTATTTGTCTAGGCTAAAATTAGTTTTCTAGTAGCATATAGGCATACATACACACAGGACGACATCATACTTCAAATTATACTTTTTTTGAAAAACATTTGTTAACCAATTAATACAATAACAATTTGCTATAGAGCCCTACTCTCCAGTTTGGATTAAAATGTTTAAAAAGTCCCCCGTGTCCACATCTGGTGGTAGAACCTATTTTGAAATTAGAAAAGGCAAATGAAGAAACCGTAAAAGCTGCTCACATAACGTTCCTCTATTACTAGTGTAATATTGCCCTCTATTGGTTAAACGCTGGAACTGATCAATTTCTTAATGCATGCCAAATATAACCTGAAACATACTAGATAATTCTACAAATCTAGAAACTACTAGTGGAAATTATACATAATCGACATTGTTTGGTTAATAATTTTCTGGACTGCGAAATCATTAGTCCACATCAACATTATCATTTAAAATTATGTAACAGTAATTTTCCAACATTAAGGAAATAGCCAAGTTAACAAAATGTGCCTTTTGGTAAGGAAACAGAAGCACTAGCCTAGCGTTTAATTGCCAGGCCCAAGTAAGACTGCTATATCATAGTTCTACAGTAGTCTATGCAGGTAGGACCTACCATTAATATATTATGATTGGAAAGCGTCACTGTGGCCATAGAAACCTAAGTCTTATTTTAGGGGGTCTAGTTTCTCACAGAGAATGGTAAAAATGGCCAAGAAAACATTCAAAGGGTCTCCATTTGGATCACAAGCTGCAAGGTAGACTATACAATGTGTATTCTATCAGCGTTAGTGTAGTATGTTATTTCATTAAGTATCAAGTGAATAGCTCTATTTAACAATTAGGCTATAAAAACATTGTCACATTGTTAATAGCTATCCTATATCATGGGATGTTCTGACATAGTCATTGCGCTGGAACAATTATTGAGGCAGGTTTGGTGTGCTAGCGGTCCATCCTTTGAACAAGAACCGTGCACGGATGCCCTACTGCATGAGAACAAACGATTTGGTAAGTCCCAGAGATAAATTAACCCAGAACAAATGTAAAGCCAAAACACCAATCAATTGCAAAATATTTAAATAATAAAAATGTAAAAGCAGTTATTTTGTCAGATGACATTCATAAGACTTAATTAAAAAAAGTATCATCAAATGCATAGCCTATGACAGGCTTTTTTTTTTAGAGTGCACATTAACATGTATTACATTGTGTGCCTTGGTCATGAAATACTCTTCAGAACACATACAGTACAGCTTTATAATGACTTTGTCTCCCTGGGAGAGATCAAGCTTTAATAAAGAACTGTGTAACTGAGGAGTGTAATTGCTATTCCTACATTATGATGTCTCCACTAATTTGCTTCATATTTATAACGGTGTTACAAAGTTCCAATGGAATCTCATTTTGTAAGATTATATGTCTTACAGGTGAGAAACGTAGGCCCGGGATCATATGATACAGACAATGGGGACTTCAGTGCACGTGCTGTGGCTCAGAGAGCCAAAGGACCAGGTTGGCATCAAGCACTTGTGACTGCCAAGGATGCGCAGAGACCTCGTCTCCTTTACAGTGAGGCCTGGGCCAACAAACATTTTCTGGTTAGACAGATCCACCATTACATCCTAACTGGTTTCCCAGTGGCATTAAGGGCAAACATGCACCTCCAAAACACTAAATGTATTGTTATTCTCTGTTTTCCAGAAGACCAAAGTGGGACCTGGTACCTATGAAAGCACAGACTTCATACAGGAGATGGAAAAGAAGCCCGGCAGTGTCCGTGGTTTGTGTGACTCTCTCTCGAAGAGATTCAGAGAAGTGCAGGTATATTATACTAAACATTTCTCAAAAGGTCAAAATACCTGTAAATTGGAGGCTATGAAACAAGTAATGAGTTACAGTACATGTTTGTGTTTGATTAGAGTGTGACGCCAGGCCCTGGTGCATATAAAATCATCGACCAGCTCACACATTTAGGAGGATGCCTGAAAATGGAGAATAGCTCTGCGTTTGAACGCTTCCCCCAGGAACCTAAAGTAACTATTATGATGTACATGAAACTTCTGTGTGTAACACTTGTGTACTGTGTGTGGATGGACTGGAGATGTATACTATATGTACAGTGTATGTATTGAACATGCATATTTACATGCAGGATTGCTGGCCACCTCCCTGTACATACAATCTGAAAAGCAGCACTGACATTCTATTGAGCAAGAGCACCAGTAAAAGAGGACCCTATGACCTGTTCACCGGTAGGCGGGATGAACCATTGAAGTCTGGGTACCTTGCTGCTCCAGTAAGAAACACACACACATACAGTCGTGCACAAAGTAATCTACAGTATGTGTAGCATTCAACTCTATGGCATTTTAAACTGTAGTGTTCCTGACCATATCGACTGTAATGTGTGTGTATTGTTTGCAGAAGTGGTCAGGACAGACGTCAAGGGAGTATAAGATTGACACTTTTGTGGATAAACTGGATCGACCGGATAGGAAAAAACATGGTGAATTTAGTTTATTACAGCGGTTTCCCTCCACACCCTATAAGGTGAAGATATGTTATTTATTAAGGGAAGAGTTAGATGTAACAATGATTGAATGTATAGCTTTCTCTGACTAAATTTCAAACTCTGGTTGCATACATTTCCCTTTATTACAGTATAATGGTGACATGTTTCATAGCATATTGCATTGCATTCATACTGTATATATTCTGCCAGACGTCACCTGGTCCAGGATCGTATGAGGTGAATGTTCCAGCCCGTCCTTTGAACCACAGCGCTCCACCATTCCTGTCCTCTGCCCCCCGGAAGACCAAATGGCAAGAACGACAGGTGAAATGTGTCAAATTCGACAGCTTCCCGTCCCTTGCAACGAATCACGTGTAATCACTTAATTTAAACTGAAACAATGAAACCTCAATGGAGCAGTATCACACAATTTAACCAATGACCGCAGCATGTTGTTTATAACATTATATTACTTCCTGACATGTCACCAGGTAATGTAAAAAGTATTGAAACCATTAGCAACAATTGTATATATACACAATTTGAGGCTAATAAATCGAGACTAAATATAATGAAAGGTCATTTCAAACACTTGACATCATCCCACCACTGATGGTTTGAGAACCATCTTCTGCACTGTGATGGTTTAACGTAATGGTTTTATCTTTCCAGCCCCAGAGCAATGTTGCCCCTTGCCGCTACAACATAGAAGTTAATGATACAAAGAAAAGTCTCAGAGGCCCCACATATACCTTCAAATCCAGAACACCCAGATTCCCGTCTCAGCCCCACAGGGACAGACTTCTTCAGTAAGAAACTATTATTAGTGATAGTATATTAGTTACATATATACTGTGCGTGTGTGCGTATATGTGTATATATATATATATATATATATATATATATATATATATATACACATATACATATATATATACATATATACACATATATATATACATATATATACACATACATATATATGTGTATACATGTGTATATATATACACATATACACATACATATACATATATATATGTATATATATACACATATATATATATATATATACACACATACATATACATACATACATACACATTTATAGTGTACAAATTATGTAAATATAAAAATAAGTGCTTCATTAATTGTGTTTCAGGGAACGATTAGAGCCAAGGAATACTCTGAATGGAAGGAATTTCATACTGAAATCATCTTAGCGAGTGAGGGAGGCATGATTTAAGTAACACATTTCACAAGGCACACTTTATATAATCTGATATGTATTTATAGTACAGTACAATTAAACTTAATCTAAAAAACAGTGTGATTATTCCTTCATCTGTATATACAGTCCTAAAGGTATTATGGTTGTTTGTCATCTCCTACACAGTATGAAATGTGTACAAAATGTTTTCAGAACATTGCAAAATATTGTTGAAAATGCAGTAGCCATCTCTGAACACTTCCAGGCTTTCAAAGAGACAATTTGGGGGTGGAAATGAAGTGCCGTTTATAGGTCTAACATGAGGCACAAGATGGAATGGCTGTGCTAAGCATGTGTATAATGATTAGAAAAACAATGAATTAAGACATTTTGGATGTACAATTCAATCTTAAATGATGCACTGAAAACCAGGCTGATTTGGCTGGTGCAATATGCTGGAGGTAATACACAGTATACATTATACACCTATGTAAACTCTTACACAGAATGTGATAATTAACAAAACAAAACATTTAATGTAACGGGTTTCGTGTTTAGACAAACATTTACGTGAAAGATATTTAATTATTTTCACGAGAAAAACATTTTGAGTCATTACTTTTAACCATCACCATTAACGTTGCCACAAAGCACTTGTCACACTGATTTCAACATGTGAGAGTATAACCTCAAACCCACCAGCTGTAAACAAGACAATTACTTAAAAGCAGACTATCAGCCGAGACCTTTAGTGTCTAGCAGATTTGCAGATTTTGTCATAAACCTCAGGGAACGCATCTTTACAGCCAAGTTCTTCCCTTAGTCTGTGATACAACCGCCCATCAAACATCTCCCAGAATTCCTCTCGGTCCATGTATATATCAGCATACAGCATCTGAAAGCTGCAAAAAGAAAAATGTGTATTATGTCTAATTATAATAAGCTAACAAGATACAGTATGTAATATTATACGGTATTATATATTAACAGTATAATATATTAAACAGTATGTACACTCCTTGATTGTGCCTGGAAAATTCCCTTGTGGTTGAAAGCAGCCTTATAAAAATGGTTGTGTTTACATCTTGAGAACACATTCTTCCTGCCAACATCTGAGAGCTAACTGTCCTCTCTACCTGTACCCCAACACAGTTACTAGTTAGCTGACTGGCTAACTGTCCTCTCTACCTGTACC
>JAODLL010015099.1:0-28047 GCA_026546735.1 Forbesichthys agassizii | reverse complement strand
GTAACATGAGTGTTGGTATTACTTTATTTTTTGTATATTGTATTGTTTTAACTAATTTTGAATTGTTTTTAATGACGAAGTGTGAAGCACTTTGTGTTACATGAATTTGTATGAAAAGTGCTATATAAATAAAGATTGATTGATTGATTGATTGTGTTTGAGCCGTACAGATGCACAAGATGATGGTAGGACCAGCGTGGCTCAAGAACCACTTGGATCCCATCAATTTGCTTAAAACATTTTTTTTATGAATAAATAAAACATTTATAAGAAGGTTAAAAAATCGTTTGCCCTACACAAGATGTAGACTGTATATATATCATTCTGGACACTTCAGTTCAACATACCAACTGGGCAGTACGTTTTCCAAAGAAGCAAAACAAGCTTCACCCTCACCAGGATGCTCTTGTACATGTTGCCGTTGGGGCTGCCCAGGTCTACGCTGACCCTCACTATGCAGGAGTCTGCCACCTGCCTGTTGTACACAGGCAGGGACGTCATGGACACAGAGCGCTTGTGGTGGCACTCCTGCTGGGGAGCAGGCTGGACGCTGCTGCCACACAGGTCGGGCTGGGAACTGCAGGCCGATGAGCCGGAGGAGGTAGCGGTGGAGTCCGGGGTAGAAACCACAGACGAGTACGGACACAAGGAGGTGGAGGGGGAGGTGGAGAAGACCTCTGAGACGTTGCTGCAAGACTGGGAAAGGGACTGGGAAAGAGAAGGAGAGCAAGCATGTGTGACGGGGCAATAAAGAATATGCTGTACTTTGTCCAATCGTGTGCGTTGGATTCACATCTTGACGCCTTTTGATGAGAACAGTTCCTATTTAAATGTGTAGTCAGCTACTATTGTAAGATACTGTAAGCTAATACATTTCATTGTGTTGTACGTTACATTTTAAATTGATCGAATTAAAATTCTATGCATATTAAAGGTGTAGTCAGCAAATTCACCAAATATCTCCTTGCATTTCGCTAGCTTACCTTTCCCTGTGAGTGCCGAGTGATTATTCCGGTACTTCTACAGAGATCTGGCTCCGTAAATAGGAACATAAACAAAGTGGCGAACACCTCTCACAACAATAATGCCCTTGGCTTCGCAATGCGCTTCAATGTGTGGGGGCGGAGCTTCTGAGGAAGTTTGTTTTCATTTTATCTTAAGTTTTAGCAAATGTTCTTGAGTATGACTAACCATGCCTTTAACTTTAAGAGGAATGGATTCCTCTTCCTCTTAAAATAACTCCCATGAATGAGGCTCCATTATGGAGGAGATTATATGATGTTAAAAGGAAAGGGGCCAGTTTCAGGAGATCTTTAACTGCTTAAGGGGGAGTTGTTTGTGATCTTAATGACGTAGATTACTCGTACTGTATTACACGATGAACACTTGTGTCTGCACATGAGTGTTTAAATGCATATAGCAGTAAGTAGGATTTACCTGCAGCCTTATAGAACAAGCAGAGTTTGCGGATGAGAGATCATCCATCTCAGAGCTGCTGGATCCAGAAGACGAAACACTGATCTGGTCAGCAAGTTGCTTCTTAGAGCCTTCACCTACTGTAAGAAGGCTAGTGGAGATACAGGAAATAAAGTTTCTTTCACTGTAGCTAAGGTACCAGTTAATGTATTTGAAGCCACTGTCTTGACAGGCAGACCGATAAGACTGTCTTATGCATGTGTCAGTATTATCTACATTTGACTTACGTGGACAGTTTCTTTGTGAGCATGCGATGGCTCCAGGATGTCACAGAACAGAGATCCACCGGAGGTTCCAGTTGTCTGGACAGTTCGAAGCTGTAAGGAAACAAAAGGAAAAAGTTAGGAGGTCAACTAAGATCAGTCATAGGGAAACATAATGTACAGATCAGTGCCTTATTGGGACACAAATAACAATGTATCTTTTCAAAGACTCAACTATCAAATTCCAAGAAATTGGTTTAATGTTTCTTCCCCAACCATTGATATGGCAAAGTGACACTTCTGCCCCACAGTACACCGGTAGGCTGTTATTAATATAAAGTCCTCATATCTAACAATGCAAACTTCAAGATGGTAACCTCTAAACCTATTTTCCATTCACAGGAGAATCCGGTTACACCCGAATCTTCCAATTACAGTGGAAGAATTTCAAAACGTATAATTCACATAATGTAACATGAAAAAAAAACATGAACCATCACAAATCGTCTTTTGCTCATTAGTCTGTAAACCAGTAAGGGACAAAGGTTTGATACCTAGCACAACGTAACATTGGACTCACAAAGATTCACAAGACAAATGATCTTGGGATGTCCTTGGAATATGCCTGTTTTTGTTTTTGTTCAATGTAATAATAATTATATAATAATACATTTAATTTTAGGGCGCCTTTCAAAACAACTCAAGGACATCTTACATCATAAATACACTAATACAAAGTCTCATAAAATAAAAATTTTGACCAGGAGCATACATTTAAAAATATAAGATAAGTAAAGGAGACTTAACCCATACAACCCACCGATATAAACTCCTAATGATACGTTTTCACAGGAAAACTACAATCTTACAATAAATATATATTTTTACAAATGTAGATTTTTAAAACCTTAATTTTTAAGTTAAAATAGTGATTTCTATTTGACCTGTTTTTAGTAAATATATTTTTAAGTATTACCCATGCGATCAACTATATAGATTGACTACACTGGCTATTTAGTTTTCTTGGCTTAATTTATTTATCTTGCGATACAGCTCACAGAAGGACACAAAGCTTTCTTCATGTGATATGTTGCCTATATAACAGACAGCCCACCCTTATATTTCCTGTACTGTAGCTCACCTGTCCTGGTCAGAGAGCAGCTCGCACCCCTGCAGCCAGGCACCAACCCTGGGGTGGCCAGACAGGTTGTACTGGGAACAAGAGGCTTGCAGTAGACAAATCTGAGACAGAATCTCAAACTCCTGCAGGACGAGAGACACAGGTGATCCAACCAACCATGGGTTACGTGACACATGGGCATGCACTTCTGCCACTTAAACCCCAAACTGAAAAGCTCTATTACTTTCTATTGTAAATAAAAAATAATGGTTCAAAAGAAAGGATAGGGGAAGAACTTACCCTCCGTCTTTTCTCAAAGTTTAGTAGCCCCCCCTGTTAAGACAATAAGAGCATATTTTGATTCCTGTACTAAATTGAATATCTAATAAATTATATACACAATGATTATGCAAAAAGGGCAACACGTTATACTAACAAGACATATTGCCTGCTATATAGGCTACATACTGTACATACTATTACACATAGCATTAGCAATATGCTTATTGTGACTAATCTATCGCTTTAATTTACATGGTGGTATCAGCAAGGTCATGGTATAGTTCTTTTTGTTATACATAGACCTCATTTGGGTGATTGGTGATATTTTCTATGGGAAATAAATAATAATGGACATTTTGTGCTAAGCCTGTGCTATGTTGAAGAGTTCCATACTAAGTGACCTAAATAACTGTTTTCTCAACTACAGTATAATAAGAAGACATAACATGAAATAGGATACATTCAGATGGGAGGGTGTGCCTTTAAACACGACAATAATTTTACTACAACAATGTTTCCACCACATGGGTAATTCACAAAATATTCCCGTGTGTACCTCGACGGAGTCTGGCAGAGCCGTGTCCAGCATTGTGAGGGCACTCAGATAGGTACCAAGGTATGGCACAACCCCACTCGAGGTACTCTGTGTGAGGTAATTGTACACATACAGGTTAGAAATATATCTGCATTTCATCATACCTGGCTGCATATCCCCTTTCATAGCACAGAATAGGATGATGACTAACTAAATGTGACAGTAAGCACTGACACTACTTTCGTTCTATGACTGACACACATACTAACGTTTACAGTAGATTTAAGTTACTGCCTTGGAGAATGTGCATATGACTCATAAAAAGACCCTTCCCTAGTCTATTATTACTTCCTTTAAGCCGGGTAATAGGAGGCCATTTGAGACTCGACAGAGACACTCAAAACGGGCTAAAAATAAGTTAGTGTCTCTCTCTGCCAAGTCAAAGGCTCTCTTCTTAACCATGGGGAGACTCAGAAGCTCCCTGTTACAGTCTTGCATAATGTTTCAGGACAGGACAGAGAAATATTGAGAAAACTAAATGACTATGAAATGGTGGCACTCGGTGGAACCTCCTAGAGCTATGGCTGTTTAAAACGTGAGCATCGCTCTCTATTCCCACCCTGAGGTTTGACTCACCATCTGTCTGTGAACAGGGCATCGCTTGGACATCTTTGGAGAAATGTTATCCATGGCTGGCTGGCCTCCCTCCTGTGGAAGCAGTCAGTCAGACAGACAGATAGATGTATTTAACGGATTTGTCTCTCTGTCTAGAAAGTTATATTCTCAAGCCAATCTGCTTTAAAGACCATTGGCTATTTTGTTTGTATGTCTATAAGCTCTGGGTCAGGTATACCTGGCTGAGCGTCATTACCGGTATGTACACTACACACAATATACCAAGTGTTTACGTGCATGACTGGGCAAACTGGAACTACTGTAACCTGGCATGCAATGTATCTCACCAGCCAAGCCCATCTGTCCCAGAATACATTTGTGTGTTCCAATGGCTTGTATGTTAATATGAAGTTCACAAACTCCTGTGGGACAAATTATGTAAAGGTATTTCTACAGGGGAAGCCTAGCTTCCAATGGTCGAAATTGGGAAATTTGTGAAACTAGATAACAAATAATGTCTTCTTATTGTCACACTTATGGCTGCACTAGATGCATTTCTGGCCTGTGACACATACTGTATGGTTTTAAGGAGCCTGGAAGAAATGGAACACTGAGAAGACACAGGCTTACTATTATAACACACTGTTACGCTGGCACTAAACATTAACCTAAGACAGAATAATAGTTTTAATAAGTAAGAGGAAAATCCATGTACACGGACAATTTTTTCCCAATCATGACCCTGTTAAAAACATTTATATGGATAGATGTTTGCAAACTGGGCATCTAAACTATATAACCTAGCCTAGTTAAGACAAAAGTTAAATATTCTTATAGTTCAAAGACTGAGTTGAGACATACCACTTTCAAGCACTGCTTGTCTTGGATTTAGATTAAAGATACAAGCTGTTATATAATGTTTCCAAGTCTATTTTACTTGTATTTTACTCCTTATAAGCAACATATGTGTGAAATGGCCCAAATGTAATATTAGTGCCAGTATTCAAATTATGTTTTAAATGAGTGACAAGATATCTATAACTTTGTCTCACCTCGTCCAGGATCTCTCTGTTGATAAGAATGCAGTTCTCATCCGGAAAGGTCTCTGAGAGGTTATCAAACGTGGCCATGCTCTCTCTACAGCAAAAGTAACAATCTGATACATAAATGCTACTTAATACAGCCATTTTATTTAGAAGCAGACCTTGATGTCTTACAACTTAGCTTAACGACAATATCCCAAAACAAATGTTATATTTACAGTAACTATGCAGTAACTGCGGTGGCAATTATGCATCAATTACCCATGGCATAATGACTATTTATTGGATTGTTATGTCTTATGTATAAGGTCAAAGGATTTATGGGTCAGACTATAATGTAAAACATTTGCTGACTTGCAGCGTTGGCTACAACAGTCGTATTTGAGGCTGGTTCCTCGTAAAAAGGGTCATTCCCCATAATAAAAACAGAAAACAGCCGTAGAAGTGGGCCAGATGATCTGAGTCTATTACACCATGACCCAGGAGTGTTCTTCTGTCTAGCCTTGTGGTGCCTACCTGCTAACAACAGCCCAGGTCTTTCTCAGCCTGTATACGGCATTGGACTGCAGGGCTGACAAGATCGCCTTCAGAGAGGAGAAGTTTTTCAGCTGACGACACTCCTGTATAGTAAACATAAACAGTATTAACCAAGGTCAACAGATAACCCATTGACTCTTATTGAACTATGGACTGCACCATCAGCACTTTTTTTTTAGTTGCCTTCTCAGTGCTGCTTCTTCATGTCTTATTATATAGATTATGTATATTGTGTATTTATTTGTTTTTGTTATTGTTGCAGTGTGCATTTAACACCCTTAAATGGAAAGCAACACTGTCTGATAAAATATCCTTAAACGCAGACAGGAATTGAAGCTTCACACAAACACAATCTTTGAACATATTCAAACATCAGTGCAGCTTTCGTTACGGTGTACATCCACACAATTAGAGGCTAAACTCAAATATTATACCAGGTACTGTGCATGTAAACATACTGAACATAAGCAAATAGGGCACCCTGCCCAAAACGAGCAGATTTGAATTCTACACGTTTTGACACACACACACACACACACACACACACACACACACACACACACACACACACACAACTTTAAATATTGCCTAAAGAAGCCAGGCAGCTTTCCCAGACCTGCGCCACTCTGATCCACTTCTCGATGATGCGTGCGCGTTGCACTGGCGTGGTGGGGGGTCTGCGGGCGGAGCTGGGGCTGAAGCAGAGCAGGGAGGTGATGATCCGGTTAGTGATGGCATTGAACTGGGCAATGGTGGCCCAGATGGTGGGAGATAGGTGCTCTTTCTTGTCTCGCTGAGACCACACGCAGCCCAGACACTGGTAGGGAACCACTTTGACAAAGAGGGCCTGGACAGCCCATAAAGTGGGATGAAGTTAATCACTAGCATCGCCTCACAGTACACATCCAATGGGAATAATATTCCTATGTTTGCAGTGAAAATGTCAAAGAAAGAAAATGCTAAACTATTAAATCAAGTCAAGTTTATTTTTATAGCCCTTAACCTCAAAGGGCTTTATTTTTACTTTACTTAATTAGTCTCAAAGGGCTTTACTTTTGAATTACGTCAAAATATAGGAGAAACAAAGGAGACTTTAAACGTACAGAGTCCATCTGCGTGAGCTGCTCTGCCAGGGCAGAGACAGAGAAGTCCATGATGTCTGCTTGATGTAGAGAGTTCTCACATTCTGAGCGGTCCTCAATAGAACCCTCCCCATCCTGGGCCACTTCTGCCTTTGCAGAGCAACTGCTTTTCTTGCATTCTAGCATAAAAATAACAGAGATTGGTGGTTGAATATAACACAAAATAATCATTTTCAACTAAATCTATAATCTCCAGTTACAGGTAGAACAAACAGAAATGTATATGTCCATGAACTTTTGAAGGTAAACATGCCAAAATTGCCTACAGAGAGTATCTCAGCATCTACTGATATACATGCCTGCCATATATGCAGCACCAACAATGTACCATTGTTTACCAGTCAGTACTATTAGCCCTGGTTACATGTTGAGAGTATACCTTCTTTCTGGAAGGTCTTGAGCAGTGCCTCGGCTTGCCCAGCCAGGGAGCAGAAGTTGGGTTGGCTGCGTATGTTATCAGCCACAGCTGAGCTGATCCGCAGGTGGTCCAACAGAAGCCTCAGCGAGGAGTGCTGTGGAGGGTCCCTAAAGTCTTCGCTGTACTCGTCCAGCCATGTCTGGACAAAGGCCAGCAGAGGACTGGGAGAGACAACGGCAGAATGGAGGTGGGGAACACCCAGTTAGACTACGTCAACAACAACTGTAGTGGCATTCAGGGTGAAACTGCATCTCTATTTTGATTGATGTGTCTCACGAAAACACAACAGTTAACACCTTTAACGGTGCATTGGTAAATGTACTGACAAATTGTAAGATTTTTTTTCAGTACAATCAAGGACAATAGACCTGTAACATAACTCTAAACTGTTTAGTGTCCATTCTTGCCTACTTTCACAAATTAATGTATATTTAATGTACATCTGTGATCTATTCTGTGTGTGTGTGTGTGTGTGTGTGTGTGTGTGTGTATGCGTGCCTGTGTGTGTGCGTGTGTGTGTGTGTGTGTGTGTGAGAGATGTGCTGCTGTTTTGGCCAGGTCTCTCTTGCTAAAGAAGTTAGTAGTCTCATTTAAACCAACCTGGTAAAATATAAGTTAAAGAAAAAAAAAGACACTTAATGGGATTAGCACAGAATGTGTAACCGTGGCTTATTTCCCGTTGCCTTGTAAATCCAAGGGTTAAGCTTTCATCTCGTGCAGTCAAGCTGCACAGTACATTTTATTAGAAATGAAAACCCTATGGCACCTTGTCTAATATGAGACTACAAATACATTAGTTATTCCTGCATTTGTATTACAGTTTGGCAATTGGAAGAGCTCCAATAGTAGAACATCAGAACCGCTATGTGCCAGTTCCTCAAACAGCATTCTAGAGTTGTCTAAACAGAGTACTTCATCCCAAACGTCACTGTTGCAATGTTGCCTTCATGTTTCATGTCACTGCATTTCATATAGTGTAATGCTTTTACAGATTTTAACAGAAAACATTGTTCACCCACCTACTGAAATAGTCACTGTTGGCCAGCTCTGAGGCAGCATTTTCTCTAAGGACAGCAAACAGGGAGGCAGTTAAACACATATCACTGCACCGTGAGTCAAGACCATCATCTATTTTCTCTCTATGTATGCCAGTCTAGTAGCTATTCTGAACCTGACCTCAGCTCGGCCACAACTGAAAGCCACTCTGACTGTAATTGCTGTTGTTGAAATGCCAGAGGAACAGTAATGCGTGCCTATTATCATTACATCAAAGGTACTGAAGGTGGTTGCTTTGTCAGGGAAACAATGCTAAAAACATGCCGTGACGCAATATGGTGACTTAGATAATTGTTTATACAAGTGTTAATAAGTGTTTTTGTGAAGTTTGTTTTTGCTTGGATAGCTGTTAACCCCGTATGACCCATTTTAGTTTAAAGAAAACATCACTTAGCGCACCAAAAAACACATTAGCAAATTTTTATTTTTATTTTTAAGACTACATTTATATAGCCAATAGGTTATATTGTCTTGCCATTGATAGTAAATGTGTGTTTTTTTTAAGAAACATTTGTATATGTGTATATTGGAGAGCTAAGTGACGTAATTGTAATTTTACAACAAGGGGTGTTACAGAGACTTTTCTACAGGTGAAGCTGGTGAAGTGTAATCTGTATATTATTATCCCATAATGCACTGCAGCAGCATTTATTTAGTTGTTTTTTTGAAGTGTGACTTCTGCAAAATCCTTGTGGTGTACTAACCACACCATGTAGGAAACCTCCAGTTGAACATTTTTACTCAATCAATTGTGCATTACAGTTATAAACAAGTATTTTTTAAGTGTACGTAAAAGAAAGATGTAATAGCAACCTGAGACAAACATGTGTCACCTTGGAACGTGGAAATGGTCAACAGTGGTTTGTTTGTTTCTGGGAAAACTCTGTTGAGCTCATAGCGGGGGTTGAAGAAAACAAATATATCCGTCGTTGAAATTATCACACTGATGCTGTGGACTTTGTCGAAGAGGGTCTGGAGCTGAATTTATTTTAAAAAGAAAAAAACACTGGGAGACTATTATACCTGTGAAAGATCAGCTGTATGAGAGCTGCTGTGCAGGTGAAGGTTCTGTATGTGGACAGAAAGATCCGTCTATAGTCCTGTTCTTGGCATGCCGGGTCTATGAGGTGATTCACCAGCCGCTCCAGAGTAGCTGCTTTCAGACGCCGGACCTTGTAGGTCCGGTACTGGACGAAGGCACAGCATGGCTCTGTCCCGCTGATGTTTGGGGATGGGAGAACAGGCTCTCGACGCAAGGTGATTCCATACACTGCTCCATCCTCTATCTCCTCACCCCACTCCTGAACTGGATTCTAGGGCAGGGGAAAGAGTTCAAGATAAATGACGTAAGAGTCCCATCCCACGCACGTTTTCATTTGAGGTAAAAATGCTACGTACTACACCTTTAGGATAACACATTATGGCCGCAGGTGGCACTTGCATTAGAAAACAAACTGTCTGCTGAATCTGCTGAAGTTGCCCTTGTACATTGTAAGCCACAAGTAGAGCCTACAGGTATCCCCGTGACAGTAGCCATTATTTATATGTTTCTGGTCAAAACAAAAAGGTAGAGGCTGGCCCATAAGGATCATAAAATACTGTAGCTGCAAAACCTCTATAGCCACAGACTGGCAAACCAACAGACACACCAATAAACCACCCCAGTAAGCCTCTCAGTGATGCCACACAACTTTAAGCATTAAGGTTGTGTTTAGTTTAGTCATAAACACTATTTCAACAGTAGCCAATAATATACCTGAAAGTTGGCATGTCATTTAGCTGTCCGAGTGGCATAGTGCCTCATGTATTTGGTGAACACACAAACATGACATTTACAAGCATTACATTTGAATTTTCACATGTTATTTAAGTATCTTTGTGTTTCTAGGTATTTGGAAGGTTTCTCTTTAACTCTGCATGTTTTGAGGACAAATAGGGTATTAAAGGTTACTAAGATGTTAAAACACAACACACTAAACACTATACATGTCAACAAGTTATTATTTCTGTCAACTGTCCTCTTGATCAATGAGGATTGAGAACTATAACCCGGCAAAATGCCCTGATTGGTTTTTGTTTTAATTTTAGCGCTTCTCTGTGGTTTGACAACAGCTGCTGCCGAGAGCTCAACTATATTTGCATATGTATTATGCAGAGAGACAGCATTATTTAAATGCAAATATTGTCCACAGTGAAAATGTCAGGCTTTGCTAGTTGATAGCATAATGAACTGTTGTATAAATAGTTATATGGAACGATGGTCATTCAGGTTATACTGTAGTTTAAAGTTTAAATTAAGAAATACTACCCTTTTGAGAGCCTGGTACTTGGGTACTAACAATGGTTGATGCATATTACATACTTCAGAATATTGGGATGTCTAGACTTTTCCCTTGCTCTTTAATTGGATTTCTAAACACTCAGTCAACATAATGCAAAGTTCAGGCATGCCTCACCCCATAAGTTATAGAGGAAAGATATCCATCATGGTTTTACAGACAAAACATATGTTGTTTGCTGCATAAGCATTTCACAGACACTTAATTGTACAAAAAAACAGTTTTGCCCATTATCCTGTGAATCAAATTCTGCACTTTGTAGGCTCCATCAGTTGTATGTATGTCAACTGAACATGCAAACTAATATTTGGTCATGCCTGCTCCCTAAGTATCTATAGAATGTGGTTTGTGTGTGTGCGTGCGTGTGTGCGCGCGTGTGTGTGTGTGTGCGCGCGCATGTAAGATTATTGATGAGTAGACAAACAATAGGAAGGCTAATTTCTTCCATTGAAGGCAAAAGGAGATTAGCATCTAACGGCAACATAAATAACACTTATTATATAGATTCATCTTAATTGCATAATGTCTTCTATCTAGCTGAATAGGCTACTTGCTGAAATGCATGAAAGCATATCCTCTAGGGTAGATTAAAAGCATAATTGTGTTCCATACCAAAACTCATAATAAACCCAGTGTCGTTTAAGATTGACATTTATGTTAGTTTCTCATTTCAATTCAAAACGTATAATTTAATTCAATTTTGAATTTCACTCACCATTGTTAACTCCCATTTTCCCATTTCTGCTCTGACTCGTTCAGGGAGAGCTACTTTCCATGATCTTAACAAGAACCTCGAATAAACTCAATCGGCTATAGAATATCGATTTAACGAGAGAGAGAACAGACTACTCGTTTACGGATCCATCTAGTTACTGTAAATGAAATAGCCTAGATATGCAGGCTGTATATAGACACGTTTTCTTTGGAACTAGGCTACATTCATTTGGCGTCTATAATCGTTAGAAAAACGTTGTGTAAAATATTAATTTCCGTAGCGGTAGTAGCCTACACTAAGATCAATCAATCTACGGTTTATGTTCGATAAATCACTGATAGGTCTACTATAGGCTAATCGCCGTGGAAGCGTGAGGTGCGCTTGAAAGTGTCCGCAAAAACGTATAGCGATATACACAGTGTGGGTGTTTATAAGGTCGTGTGAATATGTGCGTGACTTCAGTAAGGGGCGCGCCGATGTTGTGCCACTATTGCTCCCCCAGCCAAAATGTTTCTTGACTGATGTCGGCACAGCATCCTAAGTGACACATTTTCTCAAATTAGGCTATAGGCTATTTAGTTGATTTATATTAGGGATCTAAATGAAGCACGTAATTTACATTTAAAATCGGGTTTATACTACGATTTAGTTACGTAGGCTAAGCAACATAGGCCTATTTATTGTATTTCAGATGACAATTCAGACACTCAAATTCCCATGATCTTACTGACCTGGGTTGCACTGCAGAAAAGTATTAGCCCTACTGTATTAACAGTATTTACACATTACTGTTTGAAAAGCTGAGCTGAGAATATAATACACATTATATATCTACAGTTTTATATCTATGTATTTACTATGTAATATGTCCTTTTATTATTATTATTAAATAACAAAATAATTAAATAAATAAATATGCAATACAATAAACAGTAAGTGTAGAGTGCTGGATGGGAATCAGAAAAGCATACCTATGTGCTCTTCAGCACAGGAAACCTTGAATATTTGTGGTCTGAGAGGATATACTCTCAAGAGGATATAAGAAAAAAAAGACTTTAATATAACTTGGCTAAACAGTCATTGTATCATTGTAACTGCTCCGTTGATGGATGGGTTAAATGCAGAGGATGAATTTCGCAATATATGTGTATGTGATAATAAAAGCACCTTTCCGCATCTCATTTTAAATAAATATAATTGAAATAAGAAAAAAATGTGAACAAACTTGGGGTTTACGCGGGGAACAGTCTCAGGGTGTACAGTAGATGTCCTGCATGTCTGGCAGAAGTGTGGCTGTAAACCATTGGTCTTGGCCTTTAGGAGATCTGTTTTCACTATAAACAATTTAAGCTCTCTCTCTATCTCTCTCCCTTCAGCAGCAAACAATAACACAAAACACAATTATAATAAAAACAGGTCATACATATTATGTAAGACAAAGAACATTATGCAATGTAACTGGGACAGTAGTCTACACTGTTAGATGGACACTTGAATCGTTATGAGTGAATTACAGTATAATCACATATAACCACTTGTGAACACAAAGACTTTGACCTTGCTTTTATGTATCAGAGTAGAACACTGCAACACATGATCCTCATACATAAATTAATTACTCAATTACTCAATTAATTCATGTTGTAGTGATTTAATAGTGTTGAACAGGATCTAACAATTCACTAATTCTGTGAGAGACAAAGTCTAGCCTATATTAAAGTTTAGTCATTTAGCAGACACTTTTATATAAGCAACCATAAAAAGCAAACTCATTTAGTATAACAATGTTGTACCAATGGTAATGATTTTAAAGTGATTATTTTCAAGCAATTGAAACTCTTAATTTTAATGTCATATTTAGTTCTTATTTGCATCCATATCTGAATTAGACACAAGTGAGAATTACACAAAGGAAGACTACATTTTAACAGTTAAAATTCACTCACTGAATTTGACATTAGGGATATGTCTCTGTGTAATATTATACATGAGGACTTAGAGATCTTTCACGAACAGGGACTGGGAATCTAGAACCTCATTAAAACTTTTTGGTTTGGTTGTAAGGATATGCATGCACCTACCCCAAAATGTGGATGTTAATCAGCGAAATCTCCTGCAGTATAGGCATATTACCACCATGTGTGTGTTATGAAGATGACATATCTATGGAATGGCAGGGACACGGTCACATCACCAAGTGCATAGCAGACAGTTTATGGTATGCACTTGTACAGCCCTCCTGCTAATGACACAATCGCTCTGATACCAACCGCTTCATCGCAAGGCTGGAATGAAAGGAATCCATTTTAGTTACTGGCCAGTGAATAACACCACTTGGGATCTCTGACGCATATAGTCACCACTAAGAAAACAATCGGCCTGGTATTCAGAAGTCAAATGATCACTCTGTTTCTTAAACAACTACAGCAGCATAAGACAACTAGTTAAGAGTGAACGTGTGTCCAACGAGCAGCACTTTTATTAGAAGTAAATCAAAACCTTTTTTTGCTTTAGACTTCCCCTATGCCAAAAAATATTCTAATTAATGACTTTGTTCATAATTTGAAATGTGTTTCAATGAGCACTTCACCTTTGGCAATCTACTCACCTGACAGGTGGCATATCAAGATGCTGATTAAAGACCATGATTATTGCACAGGCTGTCTTGCAGTTTTATCTTGAACATTTATTACATTGTGGCTTCCTCAAAACATGACATACACCGATCAGCAAGAACATTATGACCACCTGCCAAATATTGTGTAGGTCCCACCTTTGCCGCCAAAACAGCCCTGACCGACACAGGCATGGACTCCACTAGACCTCTGAAGAAGTGCTGTGGTATCTGGCACCAACACTTCCCACAGATGCACATTGGATTGAGATCTGGGGAATTTGGAGGCAAAGTGAACACCCTGAACACATTTTTTTAAACCACTTCTGAAGCATTTTAGCTTCGTGGCAGGGTGCATTATCCTTTCTTAGAGAAGCCAATGCACTCGGGGAATACGGTTTCCATGAACAAATGTACATGGTCTGCCACAACGCTTAAGTAGGTGGTACAGTACGTGTAAAAAGTATTATTCAACATGAACAGGACCCAAGGCTTCCCAGCAGAACGCTGCCCGCTGTGGCTTGCCTTCTTCCCGTTTTGGGGGCTTTTTGCCTTTGTAGGACAGTGAAGAGAGACTGGAAATGCGGGAGATAATCGTACTGATGTATTGCTTATGTGAAACGCTTTACCAGAGATCCTTGAAGAATGCAGAAACGTAGAGTTACACTGGTGTTATCTAGGAATGTAGAAACAAAGCGACACTGGTGTCATCTAGTAATGTAGAAAGGTCAGCTTTCACTTGACATGTAAATCCCATCACGCGATCAGTCTCTTACCTCTGAAGAATCCAGACCACCTTATCTGTAGTGGGACAATGTGGTGAAACACTTGAAAATTGTGTTCATGCACTCCATCTCATGGTCAAAATATTGAACAGCAAATACAACAAAGACAAATGTACACAGTTACTTATATACAAAATTTTATTAAAAACAAAATGTATTAAAAACAAAACATGCTTACACAAATTGCGCCCCTCCCCAGTTTACCTATAAAAGATTTTGATATGTTACATTTATATCTCCTAACCAGGTTGCACTGTAACATTCGATTGTTAAGGCTGACAACTCTTTAGTGCGTTATGGCTTTGCTATAGCTTTGTAATGGTGACGTCAAAATATTTTGATGTCGCAGCTATCATAAAAAGGTTAAATGATTGAAATAAACAAGGCACCGATACATTTTCTAGTTATCTACAGTCAACTGAATATATGCCCTGTGCTCAATTGATATATAACACTCAAAACAATTAAACAGCATAAATAAAAGCAAAAAAAGCAGATACACTGTCTACAATGAACAACCTCACCCACACTTTGACTTGTTTCTGTAACATTTTGTTAATTTTTAAAGCAGGCCTATTTTGCTTCAAATACCCAACCATGACAAAAATACACTTCAATTAACAATACAATTGATTGTGAGTCACTTCTACTGGACGCTGGTCACATAGGCACTGCCAACAGTATGAGATTCTTTAAAAGGCATATTCTACATTCCATAACGACTGATATGGAGCCTAGCTTGGAGTCTTGCCTGTTAAAATGCTTTGACTCTGAGGCGGTGGAGGTCACTGGGCAGCTTGAGTCTTGTTGTTCTTATTCAGAATAGTCCGGAGGCTTTCTGGCATCAGATAGGGCCTTTCCGGACTGCCGTCATTCCTCTCAAGATCTTCCACTAAAAAAGGGGAGGAAAGGACAGTTCCATTAAAACAATAAATCATAAGTCAACAATAAATCATAAGTCACAGCTTCACTTTCAGACATTTACATGCATTTATTACTTAATGTAGCACTTCCAGAGCAAAAAGGCTGGATTTACAGTGTAGGACTTGTGATTTATTTTGGAAATCTATAAGGAATAATTGAAGAAATAAGTACCTGCTATTTTCCAAACCACACAGAAAATTAATTCAACAACAGCATGCATGAGAAACAATTGTATCTTTAATGAATATGCCTTTACTACCATAGTGCACAATCAATTAAGTCAATTAAACCTGAAACCTTTTTACTTCATGCAGCAAGGCACATCTGTCATGGCAAACATTTATGAATGTGCATAGCAGTTTAATAGTAAGAATTCCCCACGTGTAAGATTAGTAAACATAAAAAGACAATCACCAACCAATATTCAGTGATTTAAACGAAGTACAATATAAATTAAGACTTAAAGTAAAAACAGTGCTTTAACATACAGCAGTGCACATTACAGTAGGGTTAATCAACTCCTGGTTTTGAGGGCAAATTGTAAACGACCACAATGAAAAAGTCAAACTGACCTAACACAGGCACATAATTGGTTTTGGTGTTCCATTTGCAGAGGCAGTGGTCGAAATACTATTTCTTTAATAAGGCAACAAACAAGTATGCTTATCCACTCCCATGCCATAACATGAACATAATGCAACAGTTTGCCATTGTGTCAAAAACCATAATTGGCACATAGCCAGCCAGCAGGGTCCATAAGAGTCTAAGCAACCAATTCCAATTGGAAAGGAAAAACATAGGTTCCAAAGAAAATCTTATACTGTACTGAATCCTTGAACATTTGCAATAGGACCTCATCACACACATTGTGTATGTATGCATGCATGTCAAATAGAGTAAATCTGCATATTGCAATACACTTCCCGGAGACCCTTGACATTCTATCAAACCAGCACACCTACTGTCTCTCTCCTGTTCTCTTGTTAAATACAGGCAGAAGTAAATTAATTGCATGTTGTAATTTGTTGTGGCCAGGTCCCCCGTGTTATTAAGTAAGTATTCAGGCTAATGTTAAAACATCACCGTCCTTGCTAGGCATTAAATCCCCACCAGCTGCAGGGATGGGGCTTTAAACCGACTGTCCACCGAAACGACGTCCATTGAGGATCAATAGAATGCCAAAGTAACACTGAATCTACACAACGTCTCCAGCGTCGACACGCCTCTAACATCTTCCCCCACTCTGGCACTCCTAACTATGTCTCCATCTGCTGGAGGTCTTTGTCATGAGGCAGAGCAGCTGGACGAGGATCTTCTGCCCCGCTCTTCCACAGAATGTCGTGGAGCGTAGACGACATGTAATAGGGTCTCTCTGGTGAGCCATCGTTGCGCTCCAGATCTTCGCCTTAATACACAAAAAGTGTGTGTGTGTGTGTGTGTGGATTTGTGGCAAGAGGGTGTTAGTGAAGTGAGGAGGTTCAGAGAGGCAGTTGGGTAAGAGGTTGAGGTGGTGCGTTCAAAGAAGGGAGAGAGACAGAAACAGAGTTAAGAGTGAGTAAAAAAGGCACCCACGGGAAACTTTAGACATTGCAAGCCAAGTGTTCAATTGCCACAGTTAGCTAGGTAGAGCAGCACACCACAAAGACAGAGTTGAAGCACACCAGCATTAGCATGCACTTCAGAACTATCCCAACACAACAACAGTCAAATGTATCCTCCTAATCATTAAATGGTTAACCATTCCATTAGCTTTCTTTGTAAGTGCAATGTCCCTTTGTAAGATACGTGTGTGTGTGTCACTCAATCACATTGCAATACACAATACAGTCTGATGTGTCGACTACTTACAGAAGCAGAGGAAGAGTGTGTCAACACACATGGCGTACACACTGAAGAAACCGTGGGCTATAAGGTAAGATCCAACCACCACAGTCTATTGGGCAGAAGCAGAGGGTCAAAATTAGACACCAGAACTGATGTAAAACAGTGGTTACACCTGGTGCTGTATCAGAACATCCAGAGTGATCAAATATGGAAGGAACACACCATCAAAATACCCCAGACAAGGTATAGTCTGAGAAGGCCGCTGAATACGGGCCTTATGGCACAAGTCCTACACCTTATACATACCAGGATGGGAACCCAGTAATAGTGGAGGTTAGGTGCTGTGTTCTCAAAGGCCTTCACTCTCCCAGAGAAAAAGAAAAATGCAAAGATTCCTGGATTGAAAACAAAAACAGTTTACTGTTAGTTATTATTTAAGATGGTTAAAATTGAAGATGGTTAAACATATTGCAAAGCCTGCTAAGTTGCTTACCCACAAGTCCAACAATAAGCAGTTTGCCTAAGAACAGCAGGAAATCTGTCACTTTGTCCAAGACAGCTACCCTGAAAGACCAACCGACAGTCAGATAGAAACAAACAAATACTTGAATGTTTAGCAGGAATACCATTTGTACTCACCTGATCATGTTCCTCATAAGCAGAAAGAAGGCATCTCTGGCAGATGTGCAGAAGTTTTTACCATAAATTGCCACCTAGTGTCAAATAGACATAATACAGTACATTACGATAATGTGTTTATCCATTATAATCCCAAATGGAAAGATTGTACCACACTGCCACCTAGTGACAAGCAGATGTCATGACATCAAATAGTTAATTTGATAAAAGCAAGCAGTCACACACCATAATGTAGGCATTTCGGTTGATAAACTTGATAAATTTCTCCAGGCACCAGAAGCAGCACTTGAGACAACACAGAAGGAACTTGACACACCCATTCTGTGCTCCTGTTTCCAAGAAAATTTAAATAAGCACATTTTAGAAAAATAACTTATTCTGGGGCTATACTAACAACATATTTACAACGATGTCACATACTGTATCTGGTATAAAACTAGCTTCCTTCCTCCCCAATTTTTCATAAAGGGTCACCGCAGAAACATTTAACGAAAAAAAAAAATCCTTCTAAAGCATCAAGCTTCTACAAGCAAGTTATATAGATAAGATTACATACACAAAATACCTTAGTTAAATACAACCCTGATTCTGCAAATATTCTGATAGAACAGACATTAGAATTGTCAAAAGTTAAATTCCTTCAGTCAGTACATTCAAGTTTAGGTTTTTAAGCCAAGGACTTGACAAGCGGAAATCATTGACATCCCAGACACACGTATCACCAGCTGGCGTTAGGAAACATTAGAGATGACATACCTTTAAGCTTGTGGTCCAGGTACTCCAGAAAAACTCGGATGATCTGAACGATGGCAAGAATGAGGGAGCCGAACGCCAGGGAACCTGTGTGGTACCTGAGAAAGTGCTGTGTGTTAAACGGGCAATGCTACTCCCTGTGTGAGCACGCACACACACACTTCAAACAAAGCAAATCAGTTATATACACACGGGAACAAAATGTCAGAGTGTCCCATTACACCATAATTTAAAAAAAGACAGAAAGTAGTGGAACATGGAAAAAAAGAAAATATAATGTACAATATAGGACTTATATTAAGACACACACACCTGAGAGATCTGCCCAGGGCAGAGAAGACGGGGAAGGCGGGCATGTCATCGGGCTTGACGAAGGCCCAATAGTAGGAGGCGAAGGCCCCTGCCAGTGTCATCTGCCCCAGGGCGGTCACAAAGTTGGCACACCAGAAGAAGAGGAAGACGTTGTAGAACTGCAGGCCTATGAGGTACTTGTGGTACAACGTCTCGCCGCCATAGAAGGCAAACAGGCACTGTGCATCTTGACACGCCACTTTCATTGGAGAGGTGGAGAAGTTCTGCGCACACACACAACTGGATCAAACCGTCTGCCGACAACATGGTTGTGTACGTTTGTACAGTGTAAACAACTCACAGCTGGGTCGCATGTATTCCTAGAGTACTCGCAGACCGTCTCATTGAAGACTTTATAGACTGCCACGTTGGACGTGGACAAGAAACTGACCAACTGTCAAGGACTGTGGTAATAGTATCGACAATAGTATTAAGCAAATTCACAGCAAAACTAACATTTCAGGATTACCCTGTTGACCACTAGATGGCTCTACTGAGTCGCAACACAGCTGATGCACTATAAACCTAGCAGTTTACAGAGGGAGTGTTACATTGTATATAGTAATAGTGCTTTGTTATAAGGAAGCAGTCAGTAGCCCTTCAGTCACACATATTGGTTTCTCCAAGCCTTTGGTTACAATTAAACTACAATATCAGTTGATATACGCACTCGTCGCTGTAAACTGAGGATACACAGCAGTAACTGCCCAGTAGGCGATGACTACAGCCAGGAGGCCAAAGGTGAAGAGGGGGTAGAACAGGGAAGACATCACGTGGCCAATGGCCCTGTGAAGAAAAAAAACAACAAAAAAAAACACCATCCATAATGTAATCTCCATGACATCAGAGGCTTTGCCATGAGTGACATTTGAAGCCAATATTGCCAGGCCCTCAAAAATCAACCCTTCCCCCCCCCCCCACCCCACTCCCTCCAAATGTAATTCTGAGGGCCCACCACTAAAGTGAGGGCTGACCTGCTGGCTTCCTTGATGAGAGCGATGGCGACGAGGATGCGTTTGCGGAGGAAGATGAGCAGCAGGATGATCACGACCTCCACGATGGCCAGGATGATCACTGTAGGGCAGGACAGAGAGAGCTACAGTGAGGACGCCGAGAGAGTCTGACCTCATGGCCCTCAGGAGGACCCTGAGCACAACGGCTTTGCCAGCTTGAAACATTGTAACAGATACATGTTGAGCTACCAACATAAATATTAGAAAGAACTTGTGAGTTAAGGTGATAAGCAGCAAACTGATTAACAAGATACATTGTAAGGTTATAAATGTTAGCTTTGATTTTCCTCCATCACACAAACACACAGAAATAATTACTATATAAATAAATGTACTTATGTTTAAATTTAGGAAATGTAAGTATGGATTACTTTGATAATTCACAAATAAATCTAATGATGTGATTCACAAATGTATTTTGTGATACAAGTCACAATTGTGAAGAGTGACGTGTGAAAATCAATGCTGGAGGCGGCAGCCATTTCTGTGTCTTGTACCCTACTCACCGAAGGCCAGCCAGGTTTGTCTGATCTGCAAGTAGACGTGGAAATCAGTCTGGAAGCCCAGATCTTGTAAGGTCACATTAGCACCAGGTGTTCCCTTCAGCGACACATACTCCATGCTGCAGTGGAAGATCCCTAACAGAGGCAGATGAACATGGTTGTAAGACAAAAACTCCCGACTTTCAAGTCTTTAGTACAAAAGAAATAAACCATGCAACATTTCAAAAATGTGTTTTACATATGGCTTGTCAAAAAGGTGTAAATACGATTATTTCCATGTTGTCAAAGTGTTTCTGCAACTTTTTGAACCATGATCACCCAAACATAGGGGATGGGGAGCACATAATGTAATATAGTCGATGTTACTAATTATTTTCCCATGTCTTACCATAGCCTATGACAAGTATCACCATGACTATCATAACCCAGACCATAATGCCTGCCAGGTAGCGAAGGAGGACGATGAAGAGGAGGCTGGTAAGCATCGCAATCACAAGCCCTCTGGGAAACAGTATGGAAGCAATAGAGACAGTGGTTACGTTTACATATATAATACAATATTTCGGTTTTTGCCCTTATTTTTGACAAATATTCCTGCCCTTATTCTGAAAATGACAAATATTCCTAGTTCCAATTAAGATGTTTACATGTCTGCTTAAAATGAATATTCCACTAACATGTTGGTTTATATGCAGCTGAGTTATACATCCTAATGTTATTCCCATTACATAACTTAGAGGAATTTCTCTACTTTTCAAAGTGCAATAATGTTTGTATATAGGAAAATAGAATGGCTGGAGCTGCTTGGGCTATTTTGCAACAAAATAGGATATTTTTCAAAAGATTTCTGCAAGTTACTGTAAAAAAGACCCAATGTCGTAAATTGCAGTAAAAACCCCACTTGACTCATATTCTGAATCTGCTGTATACATGCTCCTAAAACCCCAATAATAGCGGCATATCCCAGATGTCTTAATCGGAATATTATACATTTACAAACAAAATTTTCCATTTACATAACACCTATCAAATTCGGAATATTGATATATCTATAGTCGGAATAATAGTGCAATGCTAGTGTGCATGTAAATGTAGCCAGAGACAGACTGCACTTCTTGTGATGAACGCTTTAATTACCAGAGGAAGTGGGACTTACATGAGGATCCAGTACCAGGAATGTGTGTAGTCCTCAAAGATCTTCATCACCACCTGGCGAGCCTCAATCACCACAGTGGCATTCCTGTGGGAAACATAAGCCAGTTGTAGTAATGATGAGATCACCGGGCTTCTGTCACAAGGCTCTAAAACATGCACAAGGCTCACTAAACGAAGTAAGACTTGAAGACCGTTCGCATGCTGCAAGGTGCTGCAACTTTCCCAGGGATGGTGGCAAGTTGAAGTACAGGATAAAGTAATGTAACGACGTAACATTTTGAAGACTTTGACTATCTTTAAGGATAATGTAAATGGAGGTGGAACTGTGTGTACTGCATAAATTATATATCTCTTTTCTAACCTTCCGGCCACTCAAACTGCTATACAGGATTCGCACACACACGCAAGGTGTTACCTGACCACCAGGAGCAGTTAGGTGCCTTGCTCAAGGACACCTCGACACTGAGGAGTTAGCGGGTTTCGAACCAGCGACTTAGTGTAAATGTTGTACTAACTTGACTCCATCTACTAGGTCTTTGGCGTCTCTCATGGTTCCAGATCCATCATCAAATTGTGTGATGTTTCCAACCGTGATCTTCCCTCCCTTCTGGCCCAGTGCTGGGAAGCACCTCTGGGTGACTGAAATGGAGCAGGGGAGATGAGACCAACAAGTCATTGCAAACAAACAGAATAAAAAAAAAGGACTTCACTAATTGGTTTCTTCATCTGCGTCCAGAATATAGTTCAGTTCACTTGAACCACACATTCATCCAAAAAAATAAAACACATTCCAGAATACCGTCTGCTGAACAAAACCCAGTTCCTTCCAAGTACTCGGTCCAGAGTGAAAAACACGAGTCATTTCAAAGACAGAAACAAAACATCAACTCACAAGGCTTGCTGGGGGTGAGCATAGCAGGACACAGACGTGCGCTCAAGATGTCTGGTACACTCTGTGACAACAAGAAACATGTTCATAAAGGTTTAGGAGACAAAGCATTCCAGCAGCATTCACTGCAAAAAATGGCTCTTCAAAAATAAGCTTAAAAAATTAATTATAATTACAATGTCAGATTTGCTCATAAGTAAATAAATATGCCAATGGAACAAGTGAAAATGTGCTTTGTAAGATTTCTTGAAATAACATTACATCTGTATAGATGAGCTTGTTAGGTCATCGCTCTGTAGTGTTTCCACTCACCATTGCACTGGTCAGGCCTTCATTGCAGAAGCTTTTGTAATAGGCAAAGTCCTGGGGGCTTTTGAAGGCATTGACGAGCGTCATGAACTTGTCGGGACATGTATCCACACAAATCTGAGATTGGAACAACAAATTCAGTGCTAGAGAGTAGATCAATCGTTTCAGACCTAGAGTAAACCCAGCTATGTGTTACGACGCAACCAGTCACTGACAATACAGATTAATTGTTACTCATTAAGACTGATGGGCAGTAGAGTAACTATGGTACCTGTGTGGTAGGACACTGGAATTCCAGCAGCACCATGGGACTGGCACACTTCATGATGTTAAAGTAGAACAACAGCGGCTTCTTTCTGTTTATTATGCACACGCACGCACGCACACACACACAATCAGTGAAGGCAGGAGAGAGGTTGGCATTTCAAAACAAAAACACCAAGATAGCCTAGCTTGCTTACTCTAGTGGGGTGCCAGCCTGCCCACAGAACTGGCCTCTACTGTCTGTCGGGTAAATCACCTTTCTGGGGTCACCTTGGGTCCAAGCTGGGAGATAAACAGATAATTACAATAGACAAATAAA
Source organism: Forbesichthys agassizii (assembly GCA_026546735.1). NCBI lineage: Eukaryota > Metazoa > Chordata > Actinopteri > Percopsiformes > Amblyopsidae > Forbesichthys > Forbesichthys agassizii. The sequence continues at coordinate 4,224 of JAODLL010015099.1, read as the reverse complement.
TAGTCCTAGAGGATATTTGGTAATGTGTTTGATAGTTTTCTACAGTATGTACAGTAAGTGCTACATGGAAGCCACAAGAATATATTGTCTGTGTGCAAGGCCTAATTAGAAATGCTAGAGTTGCCATGCAGACTACATTATTTTAACCATTTTAAATAAGTATTGCCACTAGATAAACTGGGAGAATTTACCATACCCAGTCAGATCAGGTGTATTCTGTATCCCATTAAGACATTCCAAATCCTACAGTTCTCAAATTTGCATTTTTCCTTTCAGCTCCTGAAGGCGCAATGCGGTTTTTCTTACCAAGAATTCCCACGGCGAAATAACCCACTATGGCCACGATGAACAAGATGCAACAGACAATGTCTGTACAGCCCCTAAAATATATATTAAATAGGAGACAAACATGGTTAAGATCGTGTGCAGCGTGACAAAAATAGGTGGCAGTATTCATAGGAATGTCTCTTACCTGTTGTGAATTGGGCCTTTGAAGTTGGGATCATACTTCTTTGGTTCACCTACGTGAAAAACAAAATTCAAACTTGTTTTTTTTTTCTTCCTCCCCCTTTTACATTTTTAAAATAATAGAGGCTCTTGGCTCTAAATTTTACATCAGGATGTTACAAAACTGTGTGCTATAGTTATGACCGAGCCGTCACCTCAGTCATACCACCCACCACACATCTAACCACAATTACAGGGTTTGGCTGCTAGACACCCCTTTGGTCTGGTGACCAGCAGTGGGAAATCTGTCATTGTACAGGTAGAGAAAGTTGAGTGACCCAATCGGCTATATTTGACCATACCAGGAAACCTCACACATTCCACCAGGTTGACTAAACAGAAGGAAACATTAACCTGAGATACCTTGGACAGTCAACAGGGGGAGCATTTGAAATTCATGGGAAGTTATGTTTCGTTTCTGCCACAAATAAATGAAGCCTATAATAGATGGATTTAACAACCATTTATCTGCCAAAATTCAATAAAAATAGGACATTATTCATCTTCTTTACTCATGATAAGCTGTGTGTAAAGAAACTGTGCGAGTCCTAGTCTGACTCAGCTGATTCTAAAATAAAGAACACATTGTGTAGGCTACAAAATAGGAACACCAGCCAGCTAGAATAAAAATACTGTACATTTTCCCATGAAAGAGCATTCAGAAGACTTGGTATTATAATCAGCTTTCAGCTGCTATGAGATGTCAAAGGAATAGAATTGCCTGCGTGGTCCATCAGGTACACTGCAGGCCTCTGATAAGATGGTTAAGTCTCTTTCCGAACACACTAGTTTTGACAAACATGCCATAGGAGGGTGATATTCAACATGGAATTTGCCATCCTAACCACAAAGACATTGACTGGGCACACAAAAATAGCTCTGATGTATAAAACCCTAGCTGCTGAGATGAGGGTACTGTATCTTTTAGGGTCTTCATCCTAGCATAGCATCCATACGTAGCACATCCTGACCCCTTGAGTCACTGGGTCTAGACAGAGCTGCATGATTTTGTCAGTGGCGTTTTTCTTAGTACATTAATAATGTATAGTGAGAAAGCTGCGGCGTGCCAGACAAACAGCTTTTACAGAGGGGTAGATGCTTCTACAGCTTCCTCTCAGCAGAAAAGAAACAAAACAGTTGTCATACTCATTTAGTGCAAAACTTTCACAATGAGGGTTCCCCCATTATGTAACAATTACTAATATAAGTCAATGTCTCAAAAGAAAACTCGTAAACATGAGGTTGCAGTGATACTTCATTGGTTTCGTGGCACCAGTGTTTTGATACATACAACTAACTATCTTCATATCTTATCTCTAAGAACAGCAACATTTAAGCTAACAAGCAAATGCTACGATACAGGCTGTTGACATTCTATCACACACACCTGTATTAAATCAGCAATCCTGCATGACCTGCAGCTTCCCACGCACACACCCTTTTCTTCTATGAAACACAAATACCATTACCTTTCCCCAAGACAAATAAATAAGCATTCTAATGAATAAACTGTCACTTGTTTCTGCTTTGATTCTTTAACAAAAAGGAAACATGAAAAACAGTAGTTACCATCCTTTCCGTAATAGGTTTCCTCGGCGGGCATTTTGAGATTAATATCAAAGACCAACAATGACAGAATGCCCTGGTTTCTCTTTTCAGTTCAGGTGCTGCTCTTCACTTCCTCTTCCTACACTGGTGCAGTCATGTGTAAATGAGAGAGAAACTCGTCCAACCTGTCTCTGAACAGTTGTGGGCAAGTAGGGCAACAAAGCTTCACCTCACAGCTTTCCTACTGGTTTGCTTTCTACAGCTGTCTCCAATGTGGTCCACCTGTCTTCCCCTGATATGTCCTTTTCTGTAGCTGGCACAGGGATCTTACTGTCTTCTAGCACTGAGAGACTCCTCTTTGTTTCTCTTTAGACAGAGAGAGAGAGTGAGAGAGTCTAGGTATAGAGTATCTCAAAGTGGGAGTGGTCCTGAAAAACAAGAGGGGTGGAGACATATTTTGTTTCTTTTTCCTTTTGACTGACCACTCCCCTGCTCAGTATTTAAAGAGAGCCAGAGAGTAAAGTGCACACTTATCAGATACACATGTTCAGAAAAAAGGCGGAATTAGCTTGCACCAGTCTCCAGTAGTGAGAATGGTTGGTGCTGCAGAGAGGTCTTTTGGTTTGGTGCTATTGGTGTGACGAACACATAATGTGATTCAGGTGTGCAGAAAGCAGCTAATTGTTAGCTAAAGGCCACCACTCCCCCATTAGGGCACATGATGATTCATATAGCACAAATCATGTCATTCCTAGCTGGTGAGTTTTCTCCCATCTTGTGGGCACATTGAAGCACTGCATTGGGCATTGGGCATGCAAATACTACTAGTAGAAGTCTAGTCTTCAGCTGTCAGGAAAGGCTTTCCATGGCGGGTATACAAAGGAGTCAAATTACTGTGTGTTCTACTGTGTGTATGCGGCTTTTCTACAGATGCTGACTAAATGGATTCAGCTCAAATGACTTCAATTTTCCATCCAGACATTTCTCTTGTTATAACCAAGTTATTGCCCATAGGCAGGGCTACGCTATGGCGCGGCCCACTTTCCACTCACAGTAAGCTTGTGTATATAAACAGAGAAGAGCATGTATCCAGGATAATACCCGGCAGGCAACACATACTGCAACATAATACTGCACCTTGCTGTATTACCTCTCTACATGTACAGAATGTTGAATGTATATAATAGTATGACAGACACTGTAGGTTTCAAATGGTTGGAGTTAGTTATACAGTTCAGTTAAGCAACAGAAAGATTAGGCAAAGAAATCTAAATGTAGTATCCTATATGCTGATGCAGTGCATTATATGCGTTTGACATACAGTAGAACTCCAAACAAGTCATAATGAATATAGTACTAATATGAGTAGAGTACTGATATGCCTTGATACACACACACACACACACACACACACACACACACACACACACACACAAGAAAACATAATTGGGATGTTGCTTGAAGCAGGACTAGCAAATGGGGTTTTATCTGTTAAAAGCATTCTCTCCAAGTGATCTAATCCAATAGTAAAACCACTGCTGTGCACAGTGGTGTGTGTGTGTCCTCTCCTATGCCATATGAAATGACACACTATTTAGCAAGCTTGTCTGCTCAACGACTGATTGCATACAGAGAACAGTCATGTGGCTTATCGTTTACATACAACCAGCAGCAATATCTTTCCTCTGGTAGCACATGACAGACAGCGACACATGCACAAAGTTACGAGGTCAAATCCAAAGAGCACTTGACGCGCCATTTAGTGCAGTAAGTGGGTGAGTTGTAACAATGCCTTTCCCGCTACTAATGAATCTTCAGAACACAACACACCCCATTGTTTCTAAACTTGCTAAGAATGGTTAAGAATTAAAATGATCCCAACATTTCTTTTTCAAAAATGTAGTTGTACAAAAGGTAAAATATATAATCCGTGTGGCCATGTAGTCTGTCCAGACCAACACATACTGCAAGTGCTGACTGCTGCTAAAGCTACTGCTGATAAGCGTTGTAGAATTACACTAGAACTACAGCCTTTGTAGCACTATGATGCCATTCAGCCTCTACAGATAAACAGTTAACCTGAAATCTAATAATGTCAGGTTCACCCTCCAGTCAGTGCTGTTGACCAGACACTGGCATCAATCTGGAGTTGGTCCCCGGGCGCTGCAC
>JAODLL010015081.1:0-28066 GCA_026546735.1 Forbesichthys agassizii | reverse complement strand
GTTTGGGGTCCCTTGCTGAAGCTGCTGCCCCCGCGACCCGACTCCGGATAAGCGGGAGAAGATGGATGGATGGATGGTTAAATGATCAGTTAAAGAACATATAAAGAATATTAATGAATGCACATCCTAGAATTAGCCTACAGCATATTATAATCCTAAATTTAACACACAGTAATAATATATCCGATGGCATTTACTGTATCCTAGCCTACTGTAGATAAGAAACATTTGCTCACACTATCACATATGAATTACAGCTCACAATTGCATAAACTGAGCTCCACAATATATTGTTACATATAGAGCAAATATATATTATGTGGAAATTCCAGAGCAGACCATTTATTCTGCACTTTGTACATTGCCGATCATTTAATTTGGCTTCATAATACTGTTTCAACGTAACCTGCGTTTACGTTCAACGTTCCTGCATAATTGTGTCACCATGACATTAAAAAGATATTACTTTCTTGCCCAATTACATTTTATCAGTTGCTGTAACACTCCCACTGCTGACAAAATTAATGTTTTTTTCCCCCTGCTTTAAAGATAAACACATTTTATCTGAGAATTTACAAGAAGCTGATGCTGAGTCCTCCATAAACAAGTTGATGCTGATCCTCTCGAGCCAAGAGTGTGGAATTTACATTAACATTTATATACAAAATCATCTAGTATACTATGTGGCTCCATTACTTGTCTCAGTCGGTGCCCTGTTTAAGGACTACTCCAGAAGGGCTTCTTCGGTATACTTTCTATCATTTTTTACAAAGCTTTAGGTAAGGTAAGCCCTTTTTTTGTGTTTTGTAAGTTTAATGTTCCATTTAGTGAACTTATTTATTAGTATTTTTATGTTTATTTCTGACAAAACATGTTTGATGAAAAATTTGAAAGCAAGTTGTAACATAGGAAAACTGAATAAGGAGATTATACCTTTGAAATGTACTAGTGTCAATGTAATATATTCATATGTCTGCTTTTAATTTTATTTGCCAAATAGAAGATATATCTTACACTGTAGTTATTACACAACATGATAGTAACAGTTAATAGACTTGAATCAACATTAAACGTTTTACAGTGAAGACATGATAACAGGATGTAAATATAGCTTCTTTACAACAAATTACAGCAATACAATATTCTGAAGTAAATGTACTTGTGACTTTCTGTACAGACCATGGAGCCAGTACAGCTTGCATCCACGGCAACGGTGTGGATTGAAAACAGCAGCGTCTCTACCCCTACCAACACAGGTGAATCTCTAGAATGGGAGCTCATTGTGGCCGTTACACCACCATTTATCTTCACCCTAAGTGCTGTGGGCCTTCTGGCCAACAGCTTTGTCTTGCTTGTGTTCCTAATTCACAAGGATCGTTTGACCATCCCAGAAATCTACCTGGGCAACCTGGCACTGGCTGACTTCATTCTTTTAATTTGCCTTCCGTTCTGGGCAGTTAACATCCAGAACAACTTCCACTGGCCTTATGGAGATGCCTTATGCAAGATAATCAACTCTTCCATCATGGTCAATTACTACACGAGCATTTGCTTGCTAGCCATGATAAGTGTTGACCGCTACCTGGCTCTGGTTAAGACAATGAGAGCCATCTGGATGAGACGAACCCGTCACGCCAAGGTCATGTGTTGCTTTCTGTGGTTCTTTGGACTGTTACTGACCCTGCCCACCATGCTTCACAGAAAGGTACACCCTGAGAGCAACGAAACGCTGGCATGCATACTGGATTACAACTATGATAATGGATTATTTTGGAAGATAACACATAAGATTCTTATGAATGTTGTGGGGTTTGTACTACCAGTTTTGATCATTCTTTTCTGCAGTTGCAACATCATCAAGGTTATAAATAATAGGATGGAGATTGTTCACCCTCAAGAAGCGAACAACAGAAAACCCACAGTCCTTTTGTACGCTGTGACACTGTTGTTCCTTTTGTGTTGGACCCCGTTCCAAGTTTTTACCTTCCTCGATATTCTGTGCGATGCGAATCTGTTGGATGAGGAGCTATGGTATCACACTCTAGACGTGGGACATCAGGTTTCAGTTTACATAGCTTTTCTCAACAGTGCCCTGAACCCTCTGCTCTATGTAATCTCTGGACAGTACTTCAGAAGGAAGGTTTGCGCCATCTACAGGAGAAACAGGGACAGCCGCAGGGGCTCAGATATGACAATATATCAGCGTTCTGTCATATCAACTTACATTAACAAAATTGAACAAATCAATGTGTTGTGAAAACTGGACATGTCGCACAAGGTAATAAGCCCAGGCGACGATGTCGCCAGTGTAATCTACAATACAAATATTGGAAAGCAGATGACGCCATATGGTTCCACTCTGTGGTCGTAAAGTGCTATTTATATTAGCATTAGTGTGGGCCTAGGCAGTATAGGTCTTTAGAAAATCCTTGCTCACACTGCTAGCTGTGTTCGCTAATAATGTGGCAGTATATCTCTGCAATATATTATTGTTTTTTGTTTGTTGTTTTGATGCTGAGTTTCAAATGTAAGCAATTTTTCTCCAGCATCGCTTACAACAGCTTTAATCCTGCACTAATAAATAACTGTATCTGACTGTACGTATGAGTGTTCAATGTTTGTTTAACTATATAGAGTACGAATGTGCTGTATGTCGACTTGCTGTACTTCTTATGGTGAACGTTTGACAAAGATGTTCTCATGCCGCTAATCCTAAATGGAACCATTACTTATGCAGCGGTAGGTCTACGCGGCCAGAGTGCTGTTCCTTCCATGTTGTAGTTTCAGCTGCTGGTCAAACTCACATGGTTGGAAAAAGCCCCCAGCTGTGGTAACCTTGGTGTTACTGTAAGAAAGTGTGCTCAACAAAATATCAATTAGATACATATTTTTCTGTCTATAGAGGTTTTTTTTATGCTTACATTTTTAGGTGACATAATATTACAGTAATATATTCTCAGATATTACCCATCATGATGTTTTGATATGGGAGCATAAGAGAACATGCAAACGGCCTAGAGAATGAACCGACATTGTTTTTTTTGTCACCAACTATGGCAAACACTAATAAAGTTAATTCTGCAATAGCTAAGAAAAAAACAGTGCAGACATTCTGAGACTATTACTGTAATGTACAGTACTATTACTACTACTACTGTATAAAATAAACGACAAGTTAAGAAATTAGAAAACATAAATATTTAATCCAGACATGGTTTTAACATGATTTGTTTTTATGAGAGACAGTTACTAATGTTATTAAAAATGTTTATATTGAGTATGTTACAGTATTTCTCGGTTGCTTTGGTAAATTTCTCGTTACAGTTGCAAACCAGCATGTACATTTCTCAAATCAATTCGCACCAACTGTCACAAGACTATTCAACAGACATCCAGTGTGTTTCATTTTGATCAACATGTCATAAGCAATTGATAATGTAGGAAACAGCAGACAATTGTACATAACCATTTGCATGAATGTGCAAAAGCATTTGGAATTTGTTCAAAAACAGTGACTTTATGATGTGCACAAGTATTTTGATGATGTAGAGGTTGAACAAGTAGTTTTGAGAATTTCAAGTCTGATCTGAGAAATGTACCAAAGAGACCTAATGTATATAGCCTATGGTAACCACATTTTGCTTTGTTATATCATTCATTCAAGCATGAGCTTTTTTATTTTACTATGCAGAAGCAACCCTAATAGTATAATGCATACATTTGGATGTCATATTTCTAGCGCATTTCTGCTCCACTTATTTGGCCCACTTTAAATGTTGAAAACATTTTAGTGTAGCCTGTACCGGTGTTTCACAGGAATCATTTGCACAGTAGACTACATATTATTTGTGGTCACTGAATCGTTAAAAAGTACACTGCACTTGCAAAGCCTCCGGCTCCATCTGGCAGATGGTTCTACCACAGGTTACGCTGGAACCAGCTACAATAGTATCTGTTATCTCTGTATTGCCGTTGGCTAACGACTTTGTGGAGCAACATCACATGCATCCAACTGCCTATTTATTCTGTTTTGTTTTGTTCTTGTAGTTTTATGCGACTGTCTGTCTCTGTAGGCCTACGTGTGCTGGAAGCTGTTACATCTTGGCAGTCTCTGACCTGCGTTGCATTTGAACTCTGCCCATGTAGATCCAGTTGTCGGCTGTGATGAGCGCACGGTATAAGTCAACGAGATGTTGGTTTAAAGTACAACCATTTTTTACGTTGGCTTCAGGTCTTCAATGCTGCATGTTCTGTCGAGGGGGGGCGGCAGGTGTGCAGGTGTGCTGGTGTGGAGTTAAGCGCCGAGTTAGTTTCGTTTTAACCATTATTTAACCAGGATATAAGTCACTAAAATCAAACGTAACATATATTTTATAAGAGCATCCTGGCCAAGACAGGCAGCACTGTCTTTCTTGACCACACGGGGGCAGTGCAAGCTTTCTCCTTAAGCTGCAACTGTATGTAACGAGTTGCCGTGGCTGCTGGCTGGGCGAGTGCCGAATGCCGATGTCATGTGAGAGGTCCCCTCGTAATTTATAAAAAAAAAACATGATCGTCAGCTTTCAGCAACTCATAGAAAGTTTAGGAAAAGTATCGACGTCGGGGACGAAAGGAAAGTGAGAATGCTGGTGGTGGCACATATGGTGCGGGCCGTGCGCGACCTGCCGACCATGACGTTTCGGCGCTGTTCTGCATATCTGCACTGCGAGCGGACTAAAAGGTAGCCTACATATTGATTATCAACATTGTTGACGGGAATGTGTTATGAGTATTATTGCTATATTCTAATAGGCATATGTGAAAAGTATTTACAGGTTTTAAAGGCATGGCCATTATTTAAACTGTTTTATATAATGAAGTAAATGTCACCTCATAAGCAGCCTACAGTCACCACATCTACCTTTTAACTAGTGGATTGTTAAAGTGTCTCTATATGACTTTCTGCCGCTAGACTAAGCACACCAGCATATCAAGACTAAAACATAAAAAAAACATAAACAAAGGAGCTCGATTACTACACCAAAATGCAGTGTGATGTCATTCTACACATGAGTTGGTAATAAACAAAACTGTATGTTTCAGGCATGAAATGAAATAATAATAAAAAATACAAATAAACTATTCTGTGTGTCCACTTAGATTTTACTGCACTGAGATAACAGCCTAATTATATGTCGGGCAGCCCTTATCACAGGGTGTATATATCCCACCTTATCAGTATTGACACACTACTGTAAAAACAAAGACAGGCAGCTTGCATATAGTCCAGCAGCACTAGCCTAATTAAAATTGCACTATATGATTCGCCCACACGGGCAGTTCTTCCTGTCATGGCCTGTGACCTACTAAAGGGTCAAGTGGTTGCCTGGACAACCCAGAGAGCAGTTGAGGCGCTTCCCGTTTCTAGTTCTTATTGAACCCGCGGTGCGAGGCTATCCAGTCCAAAGATACCATAAATAAGGCATGCGTTATCTACTGGAGTTGGGGCAAGCAGCGGATAAATAGTGAGTAAAACCGACGGTATGAAGTTTTACCATCTTGAAATCTATTCTCTATATGCTCTATTTTATGATGTTGTTGTTTTGCGTTTTTAGCGCTCACTATGTAGACTAGACTATCTTCCATAGGTTGCTGGGTAGTGAACACAATCTGTGTTGCTTAGATCTACTTTTAGTATTAATTTGTGTTTCCTTACTAGATGTGTGTGTGTGCGTGTGTGTGTGTGTGTGTGTGTGTGTGTGCGTGTGTGTGTGCGTGTGCAGAAGCTCCACATTTATCATGGATAATTCCAGCCTCACTGCCAATCAGTCTGTGTGTTTTCCGGAAGACATTTTCTGGAGCGGGAGGTCGTTTGTGTTCTTTTACCTCACCGTGATCGTTACGGCGATCCCCTCCAACTCCTTCGCCCTGTACGTGTCGTGGCAGCACGTCAGGCAGAAGAGCGAGCTTGGCATTTACCTCCTCAACCTGGCCGTCAGCGACCTGAGCTTCGCCGTGGGCCTCTCTCTGTGGGTGGACTTCCAGCTGCAAGGGGCGTGGCTCCATGGTGGGGCGGCGTGCGTGCTGTCCGTCTCCCTGCTCTTCACGAACTTCTACATCAGCGATGCCTTCCTCTGTTGCATTGCTTTCGACCGGTACCTGGCGGTGGTCCACCCACTGAAGTACCCGTTCCTACGGCGACAGAGCACCGCCGTGCTTGCCAGCATCACCATCTGGGTACTGGTGTTGTCATTCAGTGCCGCAACCGTCACGTGGGAGGACTCATACAGTGAGCGCCAAGAAGTGCCGGTGTGCTTCGACGTGTTCCCGCTGTCGGAGAAGGCGATTCGGGTTAATGTGGCGCGCTTCGTCCTTGGCTTCCTCCTTCCGGTCCTGCTGGTGTTGTACTGTTGCTGGGCCACCAGAGAGGCGGTGAGGTCCAACCTGGCCACGGAGGAGCAAGAGCGCAGGCGTGTGTCGAGGCTCCTGGTCGTGGTGTTGCTGTGTCTGGTAGTGTGTTTCTGGCCCATCCACGCCGCCATTCTCCTCCTGGCCTTTGGGGGGCGCTGCGGGAGCACGGGGTGGCGCTTCTATGCCTTCAAGATTGGTATAGCTCTGTCGAGCCTGAACTGCCTGGTGGACCCCTTCCTGTACTGTTTCGTAACCACAGCAGGCAAGGCCAAAATCACACAGGCTGTTCACTTCATGCAGGGGAAGAAGAGGGTCAAAGGTCGTCATCCAACTCAACTTAACGTGTGTTAAACATAACGTGTTAACTGTGTCCAACTTTCAACCTAATCCTCGAGAACGCTTGCTTACTTCAAACTTGTATCAAACCAAAAAACACCTGTCCCTTCAATGTTACACATTGGAAACACATTGCAAAGGCAGACTGTACTGATGTTGTGAGCAGTGTTCGCCATTTTGTTTGTGTTCCTATTTTACGAGTCAGGACTGTTTCAAAATTTTTTAGGATTCTTTTTTCAGCACACACAGAGAACTAGCGTACCGTGTAGGCTATTTAATAATTCTGACCAAAAGTGTATTGCCTTAAAAAACTACACCTTTAACAGAGCTAAATGAGAACCAGGGTTGGATAGGTTGCTTTAAAAATGTAATCCATTACGGTTTACTTACTTGGTTGACATTTTTGGATAACCTCAACTCAGTAATGTAATCTGATTAGTGTAAGCCAATTGCATTATATTTGGATTGGTTTTCTTTGTGACTGCGTATTATGCGCAGAGAAAATACTTTTTTTATTTAAATAATGCACTTTTTCTGCAAACAATTAACTTTTAAATGAGTAAACAACAGCATTGTTTGTTAGTATAATTTGGATTTATTATGTTGAGGAAAGCAAGCAATTTTGCAAAAGCAACATACAGTAAACTAGTAGGCTACTGATATCAAAACACTGAATTCACCATCTTTTATTTGGGTTGACATTTGATACTAGTCACACCATTTATCTCCATAATTCATTCATTCTACTCTGGGAGCTGTTTCCTTTTCATTGTTTTGTCGAACTAAACACTTCCTGTCTCCAGGCTTACACAAAAAAACCCGTCCTCTAAACATTTAAACCTGGTTTCACATGATAACGTCATCTAGTACCTATAGTGAACTGAACATGCTTTCTCGGTTGTATCACGGGGCATATGAAAATACTGTCTAGCCAGTGGTTTGACTTTGTTTTCTCTGACCACTTTAGATTCCTGTTCAAAACTGATTTTGCAGTGGAACTTATTAGTTATGTCTTATTCATGTATTTTATTTATTAAATTGTCTCCTTTTTGTTTTAAATTGTTGCAGTTATGCACAAAAACGATTAACACAGTGTTAATTTATCTTAGATAGTTATTTGACTAGACAATTCCTTCAATGCAAACATTTAACATTTCAGTAAACAATGTTAATTTACATAACTATTAACATAATTTCTATTGAGCAATTTAACAAGGTGATATTTTTAAGTCGCCAGGCTGTTTCAAGGTTCTGGTGCCCTCATGTGGATAATTATAGTAGTACTGCAAGGTACATTCAAGTATGTAACGTGTAGATGTTTGCATTAGCTGTTTAGTACATGAAACAGTTTTACACTACTGTATACATTGTGTGTTAAAAAGGAATAAGAAAAACATATGGATGATATGACAATACATATTGCAAAAACTGGTAAGCTGACAGACTTACATAATGCACAGTATCACCATCACACATCAGCTGTACACAAAAACAAAAACATATAATTTGGGATGATATCAACAAGCACATGTTCACATTTGAAAGGGACTGTACAAAAGACACAAGAGAAATAACTTGAATATATCCCCCCAGTTTACTTCCCTATTAGATACATATAAATGATTAAATCACAACCTCTACATGTGCTGTGACTCCAATCTCCTCAAGCACATGCTGCAGAGCTAGAGAGAGAAAGAGCAGACCTGTGGTTACACACGCGTGTCTTCATTCTACGCTCATAAGCAACATCCATCTACGCATGTCAGACGAGCAGCCACGCCTAATGACACAGAACATACTACCTCAGCAGACCTCTCCAGCTCTCCTCTCTCCGACCTTGGCTATTTGAATGACGCTAATGTCCAGCTGCTGACAGAGATATTTAACGATCGATAGCACTTGAGCATATACCTTTCCTGGATGTTGGCAAAGGTTTGGAAACAGTGCCTGCACCCATCCAGATGGAAGATGGTCAAAAAGTCCCATGCTGATATAGGCTAAAGATTGATGCAATAGATAGGTGGTGAATAAACACAAGATTCTTCTGATGTCTTCAGTCCCTTTGAAAAGATGCCACTGATGTTCCCATCTGCAAGGCACCAGACTGAACTGCTATACATTCCCCGGTCGTCCCGGCCTTTCTGTGTGGAGTGTGCATGTTCTCCCCGTGTCTGCGTGGGTTTCCTCCGGGTTCACCCTTCCGTCAGCGTCATGTGACCAGTGACACTGGCCTCTGTCAAGAGTTGGTCCACGGGCCCACTGCTCCCTTGAGGGATGGGTTAAATGCAGGGGATGACTTTCACTACATGTGTGTGTGAGTGACAATAATAGCACCTTTACCTTTATTCATAACATCAGATGTGGTAAATATGAATGTGTAGGGTTGCTTTTTTTTTTTTTTGTAACTGAGACCTTACATTATTTTGATTGTCATTTATACAGTAATAACCTCCTTGATTATAGCTTTATAGTGTCTATTATGTATATGCGGACACTTCACATGTGGGCTTATAATGCAGTTCAATGGGCAGCAAATGAAACCTGCTATGATAAATCTTTAAAAGTGAGTGATATTCACCGTATCAGATACATGTTATTGTATACAATGCTTTCTGTCAGGTTGCATACTAAAATATTATAGATTTTGATGTTAGCTATATGTTGTGTTCAATACATTAATTTGTAGGCTAATACAAATGTTTGCATTTTAATTAGGCCTATAGAATAGTTTTACCTGTCCTTTATCTATGTGAATGTGAAAGAAGGCATTGTTTCTCATATTTTCTGGATATAATAACAGCATAAATACATAAGGTGGCACAGACCCACTTGATTTGACTAAACTTCTGGCAGCTGTGACCAGCTCCTGGTGTTGGCTAGCTATCTCTTATAAACCAACCTTGGGTTAGCAACACCTATACGTTTTTATTTGAAGCTATCCTATACAAGTAGCTTATCCTATAATGTGTTGAGTAGCCTAGCCTACAATACATTACAAGCATTAAACATAGAAGTTAGGCATCTTGCTATATGGTGCTTACATTTTGGCCTAATAAGACAATGAATTAATTTAACACCTGGACCTCTATGTTTTTGAAGCTACTTAGGCCTACTGTAGGCTACATTAGCATTCATTTAATCATATAGGAAAAGGATGATTACAAAGGATGATGGCCAACGTCGGGTCTTGACGTGCCTATGACCTTCCGGCTTCCGGCCTGTTTGTGGAATTGATTGCAGGTCTCCACATATGGTCTCGTGGCATAAATGGGCCTTCACTCTCCACCCACTCATGTATATTGACTGATATGGGAAGTGTGGGAACTTCGCCCCCTTGAGGCAATCCTGAAAGAACCTTTCGATACAATTCAACAAAATTCTAATGTTGTGTTCCGTATGTGCAGACAATGAGGAGTTGGTAGGTGTTTTGTACACCGGGCCTAACAAACAACATCCGGGTATTAGAGCAGGCAGCATGACCTGACGGTGCTCTTTACCGAGACCGTTTGGGAATGTGAAGGCCAAAATTTGGTTGTAACTTGATTCCTGTCAACAATCCTTCTCCAGTCAATTCCTGAGCATCTCAGCAGGTAGTACATGCATGCTCTGAATTAAAATAATCAATGTTGTGCTACTGTAGTGTATAGCCCTACTATATACACATTATTTCTACTCCCATTTCTGGTCAAAGTAAAGCCTTTATTGTTTTGGTTCAGACTGACTCAGCAAAAGCGATACAATGCGCCATGTCCTCTTTTTGAGTGACATGTTACACCCCGTGTTATACCATCCCCTCCCCTGCAGTTGCATTGCGTGCCATGGTGCCAGGCATGTGTCACACCCCTCTCTCCTGTTGAGTGGGACGGATGACGTCCAGTCAATGGGCAGGCTATGGTCTGCCACCTCCACCGGCATGCTCCCACTCATTAGGCTCGCTGCCACTCAGAGAACCTTCTTTAACTCTCTCCCTCCCCACCCTTAGTCCCGCTAAGTTCACTGATGGTATTGAAGGCTCTGGTTTGCATTTACAGTATGTTTACTGTAGTGCTGGGGTTACTCACTGTGCATCACATTCACACACATTCAAAGCCGCTTAGGTGTCTTGCCCAGGGACGCCTCGACACCAAGAAGAGGGGTTTTAAACCAGCAAATGTTGGCCAGCCTTCTGGTGAGCTTAAATTAACAGGCACACAAATGATGAGGAATCATTTTGATTAGAAAGTTGTATGACCTTGAGGTTGTATCTACTCAAGATAGTCTTGTCCATCTAACTTGTATTTGTTCTTGGCCTTGCAGAGGGGTGCATACATATTGTTAGTTAATGTTGCTCTTAGCTAAGTAGCATACTGTATGCTACACTTAAATATCGATCATGTAACTGACGTACTCAATGTTTCACTGACGATGATTATTTTATAATTAATATAATGATATAGTATACTAATTGCCTGCCCATGTCTTTTTAGTTACTTTTTAGTTACCACAAAACATAAATAAATAAATGCATGTTATGTTATGTTATGTAATGTTATGTAATGTTATGTAAATAAATGTCAATACAATACAAAATGAAGTAACTTTTCATATTTTGGTATAGCATATATATTGTGGCCTTCTAACCCTCATGTTATCCTCAAAGTTACGAACATCTATTATCCTTTGGGTCAATATGACTCCAGCAATTTAAACCTCCAGAAAGTCATTATAATTAATAATGTTCCCCAACTTATGTATCTCTTTGCTGACTACCTAAATAGATCTTTAAAACATGGATTCTTGTCACACACTACAAGGACTGCTGGAATCTCCCTCAGAGGGATATACTGTACATTCTCAGTGGAGTGGGAGGTGTGAAACTAGGACGCTGAGACACGGACCAGCATCGATCCCTTGCTGTTTGACATAAATCACGACGCTCTTACTGTCAGAGAAATCTCAAGATTTATGCCAGAGTGTTATGAAGACATGGAAATGTTGTCCCTTTAATTTAAAGTCATTCTGGAGAAAACTAAAAACAAATCTCCCTTCAATCTTCCCTTAGAAGCTCCGCCCCACACATTGTAAATGCATTGCGAAGGCTATGATATTGTTGTTGTGTGCGGTCCGCTCTGCACCACTCTGTGTTACAGAGTCAGGCCGTTGTAGTAACACCGGATTATTTTTTTCAGCACGCACACATAACAGACAGCTAGCCGAAACAGCTAGCTGTGTATTAACTTACAATCGCTGACTATACCTTTAATGGCATAAAGGGGCTATATTTGCGGAAGAGATTTAATCACTAAAATGATGTGCCTTTTGTAACATTTTACCGTTAAGGGGTTACGCCATTTTCATGAGCTTTTAACACTCCATGGCGTGTCATCTGAAAGCACACCTTATAAATTCAGCTGCGAATCACTAACCTACCACTCGTGCACACGCACACGAGCGCACACTCACGCACGCACGCACGCACACACACACACACAGACACACTTCCCACAGTTCCCACATTTCACCAGCTTCTAGATGGAAACAGCTCACAGGTGTGAGATGATAAACAATTACGGGGAGAGGTGAAGAGGGGAAAGCAAAGCGTGTCAAGGATACAGATCAGACAGACTTCCAGGAGACCGCAGGAGACAAGACGATGAGATGCCGGTCTTGTGCGTGCATGGGGATGATAGATATATACTGTATAGTGGCAACAGAGGGAGATATTGGCATGTACGGAGACATGCATGGAAACAGAAAAGTGACAACAGTAAACTCGTGTTTCGTCGGCAGCATCACTCTCAAAGACAATGTGTTGCCTGCACACAGGTGGGGGAATGCATCTACCTGCTGCTGCTTTAATAGCATTACATTGAGTACCAATAGTCTTCATTAAAACCCATAGGCTCAGGCTGTATGTCACAGAATGGACGGCGTCAGAGAATTAAACCTTATAGTCTTATAGCTGAATCTATCATGGGCTGCAACAGAGAAAATGAAAGGGGGCAGGCAGAGGTCGTTTCCACTGTGCGGGGAAAGACAAACCCCCACCTGTATGCACAGTGCACACACATTTATAAATAGCTGTCCTATCTCATTCATTTTCATGTCAGCATTTTTTGTTTGCGTTCTATACTCCATACACGCTCTAGCACATATGTGATGAATGCACGTGATTGGCCAGTTAGCTATAGTGATGAATATGTCTGAACACATTCTGTAAATAAATCACACAATCCAGGCTGGATATCGTGGGGCTGAAATGATATTAGGTGTCGTTTGAATGAAGGTATCGCACGCCAAGACCCAGGTGTGATCCTGGCTGTGCCATGTCTGATCATACTATGTTGCTCATACTCAGTGGGGGAATGTAGCCAGTGTGTCTTCAGCCCAGCCTGTTCCTTGAATCGTGTGAATTGTGTTCCTTGATTGGCTGATTAGATATTTGCATTGTTTCGCAGGTGCGCATGTGTAACTTCTGTTATAGTGTGTATAATAACAACTATTATTTGACTGCTAAATATGTATAGATCATACAGATGGGTAGTGTATAAGGCATTCAAGGATTGTATGGACAGTCAGTGGAATAATATTTAGCTTGATAGGTCTGTCCATTTCCTATGACAAGAACCCAAATTACCATACAATATTTATTGGGTCTAATGGGATTTCTTGTAATTTATGCTATTGGTTCCTGCCATTGGACACAGTAAACATCACAATTTCTTTCATTTGTTTTGTGTTGTTTATTCTCAGAAAAAGGCACTCACTACATCTGACGGTATATCCCACAAAATAAACTGTAAGCAATGAATTATTTAGGGAAAATTAACTTATCGCTGATGATGGTTGTGAATACAATAAGTATGCTATTCAAATTGCAAGGACAGGTTAGACTAGAATATTAGAAGCAACAATTGCATTTTTTTCTGTTTAAAATGCATGCACTGCAATACCAATCTGATAAAAGTACAAGTACTGCACAGTATAATTGTATTAGAATGCTCAGTACATGTTTTTATAATGCAGATGACTCAAAAAGGTTATAAAAAGTTTTCTTTTTAGAAAATGGCTTTAAAAACCATAATAGACAATGACAGGTAGTTCTACCACAAGACAAAGGTTGAGGAAAAATACATAAAACAAATAATAATCTTTAATAGGGACACTCCTCCTAAAACTAAAATATGTTTTTTAAATGATTAATTGTACTCTCCACCTTCACAAGAATGTCTCCATTAAAGTCGGTCAAATGCATGGCCTTTACAGCCAGACTTCATAGAAGTGTTGAACTGTGTACCCTGTAGTGTTGTTATACAGCATGTTGAATTTTAAATATATTTCACACACACCCCCCCCACCCCCCCGCTATACATTCTATTGTGTTCATACAGTCTTTTCTCTAACTCTAAAAAAAATACAGTACCTTTAGAATTGAATAAAAATGGATGTGAAAGGCTGATATAAAACATGCTTGAATGCTAAATAAGTTGCCCCACATTCATTAAATACAAATCCATTTGAACAATCGTTTGTAATACTACAAATGATTGGATCTCATGCAAAATAATATTTAAAAAAAAATACAAAATACAGTAGTTTTGATGACTCTCTTAAATTCAAAAACAAAACAATTATTAACATATTGTTATATCAGTGGGACTCTAGCCCTTTTGATATGATATTGCATTAACACCCTTAGTAATATCATAAATACTGTACATACTGTACTCCCCTGGGTTTAATGGACTGTGTTACGAATAAATTAAAATTGTACAGTTCATTTAGTTGACAGTAACAGGCAGGTAGCACAGCTTTAACATCAATACTTGAAATTATGTAATAGGCTATGTCGATACGCCACTAAGGTGCATATGCTTTGCGTCCAAACAACCATGCACAATCAGAGTTAGTTGAAAACAGGCTCGCTTTAGTATTTTATATCCTAAGGCTACATATTCAACCGCATTCAACGTAGGCATAATTGTACGTCATTGTATGTCATTAAGGTAAATGGACAAATGGTGTATATTGATCCACGACTGGAACATGACTTCCAAGGCATTCATTATACCCCGGAGTCATGTTGTAGCAGTCTGTTCAGCTAAAAATAGCTGGCCCAGCATGATCACAAAGCACAGATCAATGTTTCTGAAGGTTGTCATGGCATTAGTGTGCTGGATCTGCCATTCGTGTTGTTTATATAAAAAAATAAAAAAATGAAAGCAACAATAGATACTGTATGTAACAGTTGTTTCCCAACTGCTTTTAATAAAACTGTTGGAAAGATTTGGTGAGAGAGGCGTCCTTGGACACTGTGAGAGTTATATTCATGAGCAGGTTATTGTACAGTATAATCCAAGAGGTCAGGTGTTTCACCACACCTCATGTTAAGTTTATTTTTGGCAACACACCATCTTCCCTTATAGCAATGACACAGTGAGCGAGACTTTCCTCAGAAGAGTTAATAGGAAACAAAAAGGCACATTTCACGACATCTACAAGGCCCTCTCTCTCTCTCTCTCTCTCTCTCTCTCTCTCTCTCTCTCTCTCTCTCGCTCACTCTCACTATTTTTCTCCCTGACATCCTTACGACCATATCACTCAGTCTCTCTCTCTTTCGCTACTCACCTGAATTGAGTTATGGCTGAGTGAAACTAGCTCCCTTTACGGTGTCTTATTGCATTCTCTGTCTTTGGCCTCTGCTGACACCAAGCCATTACGCCTGGAGCGCTGTGTCACGTCCTGCGACAAGCTCGACAAACTGGTGTTGTTCCCCAGCTTGGCTCCCCCATTTTCCACATCCGGCTCTGCCTCACCCCCCTCCTCTGTCTCCCTCCTGTCTTCCCCCGGCAGGCAGCCGCCAACGCCACCGCAGCCCATGGCCTCGCACATCTTCCGAACGTCCTCTGGAATGTTCCTCTTCGTCTCGCGGTTCTTGTGGCGCTTGCCGAGTTTGGTGAGGGAGCTGAAGCGAAGGTGGAAGAGGTTCTCCTCAGAGGAGCACGCCGTCTGTGGCGACGGCTCCCTGACCTGCCGCTCGTACTGCTCGCCAGCCCCCTTGAGTTTGAGGTTGTTCAGCTTGGTGTCGATGCTCTCCTGGGAGGAGGTCTGGAAGCGGCCGGCATCCAGGCTGGCGAACATGGCCCTCTTCTCGGGAGACAGCATGTCCAGGGACTGGGCTCGCTGCTCCAGGCCGAGCTGCCGCCGCTCCATGCTGCGGAGGGTTGCCGCACGCTGGAGCTTTTCGTGGATCTCCACGCTCATGCGACGACGTGTTTCGCGAAGCTCGGCGCGCACGTTGGCCTGCCACTCAGCTGCATGCACCTTGAACTCCCCGACCTGTTGACAGATTGGAAAGGCCTCATCGTGGTGCAGCAACCAACCAATGGCAACCAATAGAACCCAATGGAACCAAATGGAAACCTAATGGAACACAGTGGCAACCAGAGGAACCGAGTGGGAACCAATGAGAACCAACGAGAACCAATGCCTCCTGCTGATGGTCTGGTCTCCTGGTTACTTTTGAAAAGGAAAGAACCTACTGGTACCGTACTTCACAAAACTCCCAATCGACAAGGAGGAATGTACAGTCCTACAGGAGCTGTATCAACATATTCGTTCAGAAGGATATGCGAATGGACTTTTGTCTCATAAAGTAGGTTTACAAATTTGTTTTTTTTTACTTTTATGTTTGGGCTGTGTTTTGAAAAGTGTTGTACACTAAAACTATACAGCATATTACTGCAAACACATGCCTGTCAGTGCCTATTTATTTGTGCACTGCCGTGACACCGAATAGTTCTGTGGGTATGCGGGTAGCATCTCTGTCTCACTCGCTTTCTCTCTCTCAGGGTTCGAATGACGAGGCTCGGGATGGCCCGGTCCCCAACAACGTTGTGTGTTTGCTGGGTAGCTCTGGCCAATGCGTCCTTATTTCAATTTTAAAGTAGGCTACAGTTTGGAGGGGCCATTCATTTATTTCCTTCCGTGGTCATGTTGTGTGTATGAACTGTCAAGAGCAGGTAAAACGTGTGGCAGAGCCCTGCACAAGTCAGTTCTAGGGGAACATAAACAAATGAAGTTCCATGTTAAACTTGTGAAACGCAATTACGTTTACACTGCCTGTCCGGAGAAAGACATCACCGCACGTCACTGAACCTGTCACTATACTACAGGCTAGCGCAGGAGACATGGCACGTTGTCTGGCAGTGGAAGCTGCAGCTAAAGCCTAGATGAGTGACCTTTTATCTTCCGCTGCCCTAACGTAATGAGGAGCGGCGTAATTGAATGAGCCCCACCTCCTCTTTGGTCTTTTTGGACAGCACTCGGAGCCAGTCTCCGATCATGCTAAGGACCGCCGCGAAGTATGCTAGGCCCACCAAGATCCAGAACCACACCAGGGGCTTGTACCACTGCCCGTAGTCAATCCTATAGTCTCCACCTGCAGGTCAAGCAAAGGAAAGATGACGGTCGTTAACGCTAACAGGACATACTACATTAACATGATGTCATTGCTAAAGGTGAACTCAAAGGTTGCCCTTGAGGCTGAAACCAGCTTTACAAAAACATTGTTTTTTTCTTTTTGAAGAAAACTTTATTGATCCCAAAAATGGGCAATTCATATGCAGCTTACATCAATCATCCACACATGTACAACCTCTTATTACTTGACACATAACATATACGTTAAACACAGTTCAAAAATATAAACAAGGTCAGTATAGGACAAGATAAAGTTTTGTACACATTTAAATTAATTAATTAATTAAATATCCAAAAATCTTCCAATCATATAAAATTATTTAAAATGATTGCTGTCTGAGTTTAATAATGTTATAGCCAATGGGATAAAAGATTTAGAATAACGGTTAGTTCCCCTCCGAGGTGCCATATAACAGCGACCTGAATGTGTCAACACGAAAGCTGGGTACAGAACATGATTTTGTTGGCTTAAGATCGCTTTTGCCTTCTTTTCTACCTTATTTTCATGAAGTGAATTCAAGTTCCTCAATTTAAATCCAGTTATCTTTGAACAAACGCTGATAACATTGCGCATACTGTTCTTATCCTTAATGGTTAGCCCATTATACCAAGAGAAGGTTAAGATGCTTTCAATAAAAGAGCAGTAAAAGTTTTTTAAGATCTTAACACTAACATTAAAAGAGTTCAGCTTCTTCAGTAAGTAAATTCTTTGCTGTCCTCTTTTAACAATGGAGTCTGTGTTAATGTCAAACACAGTACCAAGACTCCACCCTCTGGACCTCCTTACCATGAATAATGCTGGTTACATGTTCATGTTTGGTCCTGAAATCAAGAACCATCTCCTTCGTTTTTTAGATGTAGTAGCATTATTCTACAGTATTTGTATCATATCATATCATGAACACAGAAACAACAACAATCTAGTGGGAACATATACCTGCCACATAATCTCCTATCCCCACTGTGGTTAGAGTGATTACGACAAAGTAGATGGCCTCCAGTGCCGTCCACCCCTCGATGCGTTTGAAAATGACAGCCGGCACCGTCACGAACACGATGCAGCCAGCCAGGATAAACAGGATGGTGGACGTCACTCTGATTTTAGTCTGGCTTATCTGCTTGTGCTTTTGCTGTAAATAAAATATACAGTAGGCATGACAACAACAACAACCTCGTCAAACGAGACCACATGAACATGCTGTGAAACATTAAGAAATATCCTTTGAGAAACAAACATTTTGAAGTGGCTGAAAGCATTACCTAACTGATATAAAACTGTAGGGGCACAGTGAGCTATACACACTAATTTGAACCAATCAGAATGAGCAATTGAGATAACCAGCATTTACCCTATTTATGGTGTACATCCTGGATTTGAATGTTTTCATTTGTTACACTTTAATTGTGAAACATTTGTTTTGGTTAAACCTCCAAGTGAATACAAAGAAATCCATCTTGGGAGGCGTCCATTAAAACGGTTTTAAAAGGGCAGGCGCTTTCAAAAAAATACTTGGATGAACCTGTGAGTCTGTGACGCAGCATAGCCTGTTAAATCCACTCTTGCAGTAGAAAAGTCAGAGTGAAAACATATTTTCCCTTGAGAAAAGCTAACTGATGTTATATTGCATCACCTACGTTAATTACCTACATTAGCTGCCCATCGTCACACCTAAACCACGCCCGTAGCTAAAAGTAAATGCTTATTGGCCACACGCTAGGTTTACCGGCCTGAAACACTCCGATTTCCAAGCTCTCCGGATTGATTCTCGAGGTGAAGTCCAACTGAAGCTCGTGAGATCAGGATGGTATCACGAGGCTAAGGCACCGCTGCACTTGGTGAGGAGTCAGCGGGGTTCAAACTAACAACTTTTAAATCACCTGCCGCCCCACTCTACCCACTGTCAGTCAGTCCTGCCCCTGAATCATTTCTTGGCATCACAGAAGCCTGCATTCCAAACTATAAAACTCTGTAAAAAAGCTTCTACACGTCTCTTCAAGACCTTGAGAGATCGACGTCATAGTAATTCAAAGAAGCAGGATAATATGGCACACTACCATAGCCAGTGCTCAATACACGGTGAATTAAAGGCTGAATCGCATGTCGGCTATCTTGGCTATCTAATAAAATACAATTCTGGTGAAAAACATTGTTTGGTGGCAGACGTTTAGTTCAGAAGCAGTTTTCAGACAATAGTGTATTCCTTAGTGTAGCTACAACATAACTCACCCTGAAGATCTTCTCTACTCTCAAGATGCTTTTCACAAAGATGGTTCCCAGCTGGTCTCCAATGCCAGCCAGTAAGAAGCCAAACAAAGGGATGCCAAAGATGGCATAGAGGATGCAAAAGATCTTCCCACCCTCTGTGCTTGGAGCTATGTTTCCATAACCTGACAGGTGGGAAAACGACATAAAGGAAGAACAGATAAATTGAACAGATGAAACACAAAGGTAGAGAATGACCAAAAAATATGACTTACGGGATATTAAGTAATAAATAGAGAAGAATATACTGTAGTCAAGATTTTCTTTATGCATTGACACAGACGCCGAAGCGTTTACGCAATACTTCTGACTTCCTGGAGTTAAATAATCTCACAGTGAGACGATAATTAGCTTTCTCTTTGAGAAAATTGCATTAATTATGGCCTCTGCGATGACAGGGCTCACAGAAAAAGAGAAAAAGAATGACTCATCTTTTAGAAGTGATTGCTCTATGAATAGCCATTAGGTCTAGAACACCAAAATGAGCATTAACAGTCAGTCATACACCTATTCTGATGTCACACCTGGTGATGACCTAATGCTACCAACTCCCAAGAAGAACTTTGTTATCGAATTTGAGAAACTGACGTGTTTAAATGAGCACATCTAATTATATGCATGTAAAACATGTCATGTCTACATAAAGACAACATTCAATCTGAACATACTAATCATTTTATGTAAAATGTTGCTAATAAGGCAGGATCATTTAAAACTGAAAACATTTTTTTGTTTTAAAAGTTTTAAAATTACGGCCTTTTGGAAAGAGATATATGATAAATACAAACACTGCTTAAGCACCAATTGTCTCAGTAGGTTACACCCCATTACTTTAGATGAATAGCTGAATCCTAATCATTGCAGGACAATGATAGCGTAGAGATGGTACCTATGGTCGTGATGACGGTCCCGGCGAAAAAGAAAGCGCTGCCTAGGTCCCAGTAACTTGAGTTGTAGGACGTGTTGCCAATAGGACTGACTCCTGCATTCACAGCGTCTATAGCATGCTGAAAAGATGAACCTTCATTATTATGTTTTCATTTCTGTTTTGTCTTTTGGTATTGTTCTTGTACTGAGCACCTTGCTGACCCAACCGGGTGGGGTTAGCACTGTGTAACACCTTGCTGAGCCAACCGGGCAGTGTTAGCACTGTGTAACACCTTGCTGACCCAATCTGGTGGGGTTAGCGCTGTGTAACACCTTGCTGACCCAACCGGGCGGTGTTAGCACTGTGTAACACCTTGCTGACCAAATCGGGTGGGGTTAGCACTGTGTACCACCTTGCTGACCCAACCGGGCGGTGTTAGCACTGTGTAACACCTTGCTGACCCAATCGGGTGGGGTTAGCACTGTGTACCACCTTGCTGACCCAACCGGGCGGTGTTAGCACTGTGTATACGACCTTGCTGACCCAACCGAGCGGTGTTAATGCTGTGTAACACCTTGCTGACCCAACTGGGTGGGGTTAGCACTGTGTAACACCTTGCTGACCCAACTGGGTGGGGTTAGCACTGTGTAACACCTTGCTGACCCAACCGGGCGATGTTAGCACTGTGTACCACCTTGCTGACCCAACCGGGGGTGGAGTTAGCACTGTATTATGGCTCAGTCAGCGGTTTGTCCATTCTGTTTTGTACCCCCTTTTTAACCCTTGTGTCCCCGTTCTCTCAAGAGGACAGTAGCACCCAAGAAAGCATTAACTCCCAATAAGGTATCAACTACTAACAACGTAATTACTATAAGTTAATTATGTAATAACTTATCAATAGCGTAATACATTTTCTGAACCAATAACGTATTAACTTTTTGCCCATAACTGGGTCAGGATTGGTTTTTGAGCATCTATTAGATAGAAGTAAGTGTAAGCAGAAATCTGACACTTAATAATAAATCAAACTTAAACACAGAATTATATAACTCTATTGTTACATTATTAACAGTTTTTATTTTATTGGTAGTTATTACGCTATTGGCTGCTACACTCCTCCTCTTTCCAAGCCATGGTTGCAAATGCAAACAAGAACATGTTCTTAATTAACTAAATTTTAAATAAATGTTTAAAAAAAAAGAAGACATATTTTAGAATAATGTACTGATGCCCTTCGGGATGTTTTGTGGATTGCCCCCTCTAGGGGTCGTAAGAGTGCATGGTGAGTTATTACACAGTAGTATTCCTCCAGCTGACAATAACTTCAACACAGGATACATGTAACCCTGCATATACTTCTTTCAAAAGTCAACAGAAATTGTAATAGCTGCCACTGGGGCAGAAGCGCAAAAGCAGAGTTGTATTTTGTTACCCTTGCATACGCCAGCCCAGCTCATGCAACAAACACTAATGGATGTGTTTAGACGTGTTCAAGCCCACTGTGCGGTGTGCATGTACTGTATGAATCTATGTGCAAACCCATCCTTTAGTGTAGTCACACAACACACAAAATAAAAGAAAAATTACTATTCACTGTAAATATTTCATTATATGTTTTATGGGATCTTTTGTGAGCATTTTGTAAGTACTTCCTGAAAATATATATCCCTGTGCAAATATTTAAAAGGGCTGGCTATATATTTGGCCTAAAACAAATGGAATAGCTTTGCTGATATTAAAATCATACATGCAAATTAATTTGTTTAATATTTAGCTCTAAAAGTAGCCTATTACAGTTATGGTATTTCACTTAGCTATACTTTATCAATATGAATCAAGGGATTAAATACAAAATCAAACAAAAATAACCTATTCAATTCAATTCAGACGTCAAGGGAGAACTATTAATAGCCCACGGTATCTAAATACTACATGAAGAAATTCCTCTTTACTGCCAACATCATGATGCATTAATGATGTGTAGCCTACTATAAGGCTATACATTTGTATTATGGAAAGTGGTAGTATGATTGTCTGATTGGCCACTGGCCTCAAAACATAAACATTCTTTCAAATGTAATATTCAAATCAATTTCATTTATTTTTTCTGCTGTAGATGTTAGAGTGGTATTTGCTCTCTTAGTTTCAAATAATCAAACATTTACTTTTCTTTTCATTATTTTTTCAGTTTTGAGGTAACACGAAGTTCTCCTTTAATAGTAATAATAATAATAATAATAATAATAATAATAATAATAATAATCATCTTTATTTATATAGCAGTTTTCATACAGAATTACAGTTCAAAGTTTACAATGAGGAAATACATGTAAAGTTGTGCTTCCCATTAAAATAAAATACAGAAGTACAGAGAAAAAGAATAAATATGGTTAAAGGAGACTATATAGTATGTTATGTTATGTTATGTTATGTTAGTATAATACTTATACTAGCAAGAGTCAAGATTTGAGTCATTGCTCAGATATCCTTGAGCAGGCATTTCATGTAATGGATTCTGTATCTTTTGGTTGAATAAATTGATTCTGTGGGTGGCTGCTTTTTACTCTCTCCACGAATGTCTAAATATGTCACTGTAATGTAACCACTGGACTATTGCCCGCGCATCACACGGAAAGAACTCAACAATACTCCATAAGGAAATCTATGAAAGTATGTATTCATTTTACATGAAATAAATACATAATGTGCATTTAATAATTGATTGGACTCCCGTTTTCCACCAGGCCTATTAGCGTAGCAAAAATAATCAATATTAATTTAGAGGAAATATGAGTTATCGGCTTGTGGGTGTTCAGCATGTGTGGGTAGGTGCACATACTGCAGGTGTTTATGTGTGGTCCACTGAACAAAAGATAATATCATATATCCAATATTAGCAACAGCCTTGTGCCAGGTTTAAGATGAGCGCAAAATAGTAGCACAACGATTGTATGTGTGCGGTTTCAGCTTGTTGTTTACATTGATGGGCATAGACTGCAAATGGAATTTCAACTCAATAGTTTAACCCTTTAAAATTTCTGCAATTATTGCAGATGGTGGTCTGACATATCCGTTGCGTGTACCTGATTTAACGACCGTATCTTGAATTCTTTTATATCAATCAAATTATAAGATGTATAGCTTTCTAACGGTATATAGCATGAAGAACAACTTTTAAATGAAACATGTCAACAACACAACTTCTCCAACCAAGATGGTGAACGGCCCATGGGCGGGCGCTCTGAGTTTTAAATGCTTAAACTACTAAATGTATACAAGTGAATTTCCCCAATCATTATTTGTGAAAGAGGCCATCGCTCAGTCACCAACGCTACACATTATCCCTTTTACACGCATTGCAGAGGCCAGAGTAAACCAGGTTCACAGACGTGCATCCATGATGGCTGCATTTTATAGAAGACCGTGCTGCAAAATATCATTGAATCAGTAGGCTAAATGCGAGAGGGTTAACGGCACACTCTTCTCCAACAACTAACGCCCTAACTCCCGACGCAGTTCCTTCAGAAACGAATGGGTGATGTCACACACTCCACGTCCCTTCTCTACAGTATAAGCAGCGACCTGCCTTTGCGACTTTTAACACCGTCCGATGGCAACATGGGGAGTAAATAAATGCCACAAATGCATTAATTGCAAGTGCTGGGGGTGACTCATCAACCGAGCAGGCCTTGGCCGTCAGTGACAGCATGGCTGTGTTTTGTGCCACAGTGTGAGTCATCCCCACGGCATTCAGAGCGGGCAATTAGGTCCACTGTCTTTGTAGGCACACAGTGGGTGGACTGCACCGATGCTGGGTGCACACATTAACATGTCAAGAGGGGCATGGACGTTAAACACACACTCAGGCGCACATACGTGTGCATCTGTGTGTGTGTGTGTGTGCTTGGTAAAATTGCCATGTTTTGTGTCAGCTCCTGCACAAGGCAGTTTGAAAACAGTGAGTCACCATCGTTAGACTGCCCCCCCCCCCCTCCCCCTTCCCCACCGGTGCGCTATTCAGACTTCTTCGAGCGACTGATAGTCTACTTGACACGGTTAGCAAACCGTTAGAATGCCCCAAATGGCCGAATGATCACGTGCTTGTCACCCAGAGTCTCTCGTGGGCACTTTTATAAACGCACCGCATACTGTTACTGTGGTCGTCACAGCAATTAATGTAAAATACCAAGGTAGAGGTGATTTTATTGTCACATTCACATACATGTAGCGACACTGATACTTTGCATTTATACCTTAAACACTAGGGAGCCATGATGAGTCTAGTCATGTGTCAAGAAAGAACAGCTTTTGTAAAAAGAAGTTTTGCAAATAGTTTCTGGCAGGAATCAATACATGCAATCTTTTCTGAGATACTACCCCCGCGCAGTTCCCCGTCACAGCCAGGTCTATGCTTCACCTGGCTGCTACAGCTACTAATGGAGGCGCGGGGGGGGGGGGTCTGTGACTACTGGCCCGTGCAATGAATAATTGATCCCTCGCAGACCCCAGTCACACCATCCCACATGTTTGTTATGTCCCAACCTCCCTCCAGGAAATATGGGCATTGATTTTCTATTTTTTACCAACTTCTGACGGTGCTTTTATAGCTCAAAGGTTAGCAAGAACGGACAACAGAACTATGGATGCTTCATTCTAAAAGGCAAACAAATGAATGAAATGAGAAACTCAATTATTGTATCTGCTAGTGTTGTCGAGTAGACTATTATGATGTAACCAGTTTAGTGGAAACTGGAGCACACAGACAGCTTGAGACATTTTTTAACGTTATCTTAAGCTTAAAAGATACAAAATGGACAATCGCTGAACACCAGCTATCGGTCTTATGACGATTTACCCTCTTGGGGCAAGGGACAAAATTTCTGAGGTTCCAATGTTTCAAAATATGGGAAAAGGGCTTTAAATTTGCCATATGAACCATGTGTTGTGTAAATGCTAGCTTTCCAAGAAATTATATTTGATTGACGCAGGATATCCCTTTGTTTCAATCTGCCTGGGTGGATGATTATGTTGAATACACTGGAAAAGACACAACCAACTGATTCCAACAACACATCTACTTTATATGAGCAGTACATATTCACAAACCGCAAATAATTATTGAATATATAATAGTGGTGTCCATGGCAATGGTTCGATATACTTTCATTTTTTACTTACATTTTAAAGTGTCATATCGCATGGTTCTCTAATGCGTCATCATGTTACATGAAGTAAAGTTAATAAAACTGTACATAATTATGGAGATTATATATTCTACTTGTTATACATCTTTGTTCACACAAGGTCTGGTTGTGAGACATTATGAGCACATTGCGGCTCACAATTCACATTCTTCAAATGTGGTACCTTGCAAGGCACTACAAGCATCAGGACAATGCATGTGTTATCTAGTGTCAGAAATATCAGATCCATCAGCAGCTCCATCTGCCCAGGCTAATCAAAGAGAATGTTCCTGATCTGTCTCATGAGACATCTGCAGTAATGATTCATTTGGCAGTTGCTGTCAATCTTTGTTGTAAACAGTAATGGGGCTTCCTACAGTGTAAACCTCCAGCTTTTAACTGCTAGAAGGGCACTAATTCGATTGTTGCACTTCACATTTATGTAATGGTTACTGCAAATGTTTCAATGGAAACACGCATTTTATAACTTTAAAATGTGACCTATGAATGACCTATGTGAATCGTTTTTGGGCGGTGCATTGTCAATATGACATATGGCCCAACTGGAATATTAATTTTAATTTAAAATTGGAATTACCTGGCCTGATCTTAACAGGTAGCAATATCGAGTATCAGAATGCAAGGCTCTTCTATTTACTACTGTAACAGTTTCATCCCATCACCTGTCCAAGTTAGTTTTTTATGAAAGCGCATGTCCTTCTTTGAAACAGTTTCAATGGACAACTTCTTAGATGTTTTTGTGTAAACTACCCATTGGGTTTCAGGTTAGTTATTTATAGCAATTGCTCAGCCACAGATCTAAACTGTCACAAGCATTATGCATACTGGCATATTGATGGAAACCCTTCAAGGTACATATGTTGTTCTCTGTCAAATGCAAATATACAGTTGACGGTTAACCGATCAGGCGGTGGAGCGCAGGAGGGCTTTGGCCAATTAATAATCCTCCATGCAGGAATACTGATATTATTGGTGCTGCTGTTGTGCTAACCTGCGTTTAATTTAGTATGAATCATCATAAAGAAGTGCATTATGGGATAGAAATGCAGTGTGAGACAAGGTGTGAGACAATTATCGCTATGTATTAAAGCACTTTTAATTATAAAGCATGAACTTTCAATTGTATAATATCCATATTACCCAGACCCTGGAAATGTTTTTCCTCCACGCTTGTTCTAACACAACAGGTGTTAAGTAGATTCAACAGTAAATTAATTAATCAAATCGCTGCTAACTGGCAGAGGAGGAAGACTGCAGAAGGACCACACTTGTACAGTATATTCAAATATATTAACAGTGCAGTATTCACCTTCGAAAGTTTCTTCCTCGATCCACCAACTATAACTGTTTAAGATACACTCCCCGATTTCCTCTAGAACCCCTGAATTGCCACACCAGTTTATGTTTGAACTGCACTTGTATACGAGGCCTCTCAATCTTGCAAATGGAAACAATAAATACAAATAAAAATCGTAGTAATCGAGAGCATAAGCCCCTCCCACACCTTTTCTGAGTAATATTGGGCACAGTTAAAGGCAGGTTTAATCATTCTCAAGAACGCTTGCTAACTTGATAACAATTGCTAACGCTTGCTAAATCAAAACAAACTCCCTCAGAAGCTCCACCCCCACACATTGAAAAGCATTGCAAAGCCAAGCGGTATTGTGGTTGTGAGTGGCGTTCGCCACTTTGGTTATGTTCCTATTTTTAGAGCCAGGGCTGTGTGGAAGTACCAGATTCTTGTATTAGCACACACAGAGAACGGTAAGCCAGTGGAATGTGAGGAGACATTTGGTGAATTTGACTAAATGTGTATTAGCTTACAATTAACTTACAATAGCTGACTATATTAGCTTACAATAGCTGACTATACCTTTAAGTATACGGGGAATGCCTCAGTCTTTCAAATGGAAACAATAAATACAAATATGGTAACAGAGCGCGTAAGCCCCTCCTACACCTAATGCTCGCCCTCTCGCAGTAATGAGCATAGTGACTTCATGTTTATGTGACGGCTTGCTTCTTCGCCATGTGAACGCTCGCTCACCTTAATGAGTGCCTCCAGCTCCTCTGGCGCGACACAGTGGTGCTTCAGCAGAAAGGAGGCCTTCTCCACGGTAATGCTGGTCTTCTGCCTGCTCTCAAACGGCTGCTCCAGCGCCCTGAACGCCAGCCCGCCACACACCAGATACAGCACCACCACCACGAACACCGCCAGCACAGTCTTCCACTTCATCCTGGAGTGGAGCGCTTCCGCCGCCGCCGCTCCCTCGGGGCCGCCGTCGATGCTAGCCACCACGCTGGCCGAGCGCGAGGACACGGAGAGGCGCGGCAGCGGGCAGTGGCCGTTGGCAGCCTTGGCGTCGCAGCCCGCCGGGTTCTGCATGGTCGCCGCGCTGGCCTGGACCAGGCTGGACTTGGCCGTGCCTGACTGGACCTTCTTAGCCAGGTTGGTCTGTATGGCCACTGAAGGCCACAGAGAGAGAGAGAGAGAGAGAGAGAGAGAGAGAGAGAGAGAGAGAGAGAGAGTGCGGGAGAGAGAGA